>BMAV01005780.1:0-44748 GCA_019973955.1 Trichonephila inaurata madagascariensis | reverse complement strand
TAAAATGTATTTTATTAATTGAAAATTCCACCAAGATAAATAAATAAATATATAGAGAGAGTGAGAGTGTGAGCTAATAGTAGGAATTGAATAAAATTACCGAAATTCAAAAGCAAAATCAAGTGAATGAGAGTTTTTATTAAGGTCGCACTATAAAGCAACAAGAGGGCTATTGGCGACGGACCTCGTAGTTTTGAGCCTCTGTCCAGTGACGAGAATTACACTTAAGAAGACATCGATCTCCAAACAACCACACCACACCAACGGAAGGATTTTAAGCCTCGACAGCACTAAGGCTTGAACTCTTGACACGCCGACCACGAGTTCATGACCAAAACCACTAGACTACCGCGGCTTCAAGTGAAATCAAGATTGAGATAGCTCTGCGGTGGTCTCCACGAAAGGACCCACTAGCTGTGACATCTCAACTGTCCTGTAGTTTAGCGTGGGAAATTTTCCGAGGCCGGACACTAATGCTTATGTTCTAAGGCAAGTCAACCTTTGACCTCCCTTTCTCCAGCCGACAGAAAGGTGACCGGAGCAGTTCCCACGCCAATCTCCGGCTTAAAAAGTCCACCGCGTGAAGGGTGACAAGGGCCAATAGCTGAATAGACATCCCGGCTACGTCCAAACAGAAATGATTCTGCTTCCCGTGTCACTTTTGTGGGCATGACGTATTCCACCTTAAAATAGACCTTAGAAGGGGAAACCCGGAGGCTCAACACGCTAAGAAGCATTACAGACGCTATAGAGACACTACGAGCTTCAATAAACTACGACACCACAGCACACTCCATTTGACTCATAGATTCACTTGGGCGCTCATATTTACTGAAACTATCATTCAACGAGCATACCAAAGTCTCTCGTCCAAACACAGACTTTTACAGAAGTTTTCCGGCCTTAACAGCCACCTCAACAGCGCTGCACTAGAGCAGCACCAAAGCAGCTCTTTCGTGACAAAACATTTTCAACGTAAAACATTGACTGGGGGTGGAGGAGAATAAATTTTAAGCTATTAATAAAATGATCAACTAATCACTTTTCAATTTTGATTACATTACAGTTCACTCCTGCTTTCACCAACAAGGAACTTAATTTTAAGAAAACAAATTATACCAATGAAAAATTTCTTTTAAAATGTTTTATTTGATTGAAGTATTTTTTCCACAACACCTCTCGGTGGCTAAAGCTGCAGTTCTCGAAACTTTACATTGTACAAAATAAGTTATAATTAAAAGTTATGGTATCCGACTACGTTCGGAACCGTGATTTCGCAAAAGCGTGTAAATGGATAATATTTATATATTTAGTGTCATTTAGATTAAAAAAATGTATATAAAAGGGTTTTTTAAGAATAGTATTAAAAATAAAATATTTAAGTACATTATTTTGAAAAATAACAGAATGATCCATTTTAAAAATATTCCCCTTTTTGCGAAAAATGCTTCATTAAAATATTATTTTACCTGCCTATAGCCAATCTCGACAGAGGCTCAACTAGAATGTTTAAAATCTAAAAAACTTAGAAGTGGGTTTATCCATGTTTGACACAACAGAAAAATTTTTAAGAAAAAACGCCGATTTTTAATTAGCGAACTCTGAAAATAATGTGAATTTTTTAAAAATTTAGTTGAGCCTCTGTACAGGGGCCCCATCATATACAGGCAAAGTATTTTTATAATAGGGGGTTTTTTTAAAAAAATTTTGAAAAAGGTTATTCTAATTTAAATTTTTTCCCAAAAATTTTATTTAAAAAAATTTTTTTGTAAAAATTGTCCTTAAAACAATTTTATACATTGTTTAAACAAGTGAACCAAATATCAAAAAATTATCCATTTATGCCTTTTTTTCAGGGTTTCCCCGGGGTTTGGATACCTTTTAAAAATACTGAAATTTTAAAAAAAAGTGTCTTTTTTTTTTTAATTATTTTAGCCTTTTTGGGATAGATTGCTATTGAAATTTCCATCAAGGCCTGCAAGTAAATGCCCAATTTGCATCTTTTTTTCCTTTGTTGATCTCCATGCAAAAAGACTTTTGCTCACAAATATATTCCCATCTACAGTGAATACGCTTAACGCGAAAAAAGCTTAAACGAAATATCGGGTTTAAAACGAAATGAAAAAGGTCCGAAAACACGGGATTACCATGCATTTTTTTTTCTTTAACACGAAACAAAAAACCCTTAAAAGAGAAGATTTTTTTTCTGGGGAAACAAAATACGAAAACACCAGCCGGATTACGTTCCCCGTAGCGCACAGGAATTTTTTCGGGGGGCCCAAAGTTCAACATTCTTTTATCATGTTCCTTTTTATTTTGCGATTTTTGGGAACAAAACACAGTAAAAAATAATTGAACAAAAATTAGCATTAATTAATAAAATTAATCACTAATAACAAATACTTAACAAATTTTAGTACTAATACTTAGAATTAGAATCAATGGGAAAAAAATAAAGGGTTTGGGGGAAGGGGGGCCCGGGACCCCAGGACTGGTTTCCCCCGGATTGTCTTATTGTATTAACGGAAAAATATTGCATATATACACATCTATGTAAATTAAATGTTCCTTTAAGTTTAATTTTGTTTATAGCTTTTTTTGAATATTTTTTAACACGAAATTCTTTTAAAGGGAAAAATATTTCAGTCTCTTTTAAGCTTTTCACTGCGTATTTGCTTTTTTAACTATTTGGGGGGTCACAAAGGGCGAGGTTTCTTTTTTGCCTCCCCCCTTCCCCTAATATGCCTTGACAAGTTTTTTTTCCAACGTTTTTTTTAAATGGTTTTTTTTTAAAAAAAAAAATTTTAACATCGAACCCCCATAGTTTTTCTATATAGTGAACTTTTTCCTAAACCCACTTTTTGATTTCGTAAAATAACCTTTTATAGCAAGGATTTATGGAATGAATTTTTCTTTTGTGGTTCAATTTTTTCCCTACTTTTGTTTTTCTGAATATTTCAAGTTATTCTCTCTTTAACACGTTTTATCGTGGTCATAAATATTAAGCTGGTTTTATTAGATCCTAACTTGCCGAGAGCAATAGGTTCTGGACGTTTCATCCAAGAAGTGCAACCCTTAATCCCCATTGCCCAGTTCACTAGAAACATCTTTGATATCCTCTTTCACCCTCAATGGAGTTGTCCTGTGTCCCCGTGTTCTAACTACAAAATAATGTATATTTAATGTTACTTGTATGCTTTAAATTATAAAATGTCCTTAAAATTCATTAATATTAGTATAAAATTATTTTCTTAATATTGAAAAAACAGTGAATTCTTCGACATCTTTTTTTCTTGTTTTCCTTGCAATTTTTCTTTCTTTTTTGATGGGTAAGGTATATAAAATAAACATGTATTAATTTAAAAAAGGTATGAATAATTACTTTTTTTAATATATAGTGTTTATGAATTTAAAATTTGTTTTATGTGGTTTATAAAGTATATTAAAAGATGAACCTCTATATAACGAATTTTCCATATAACGAACTTTTTTCCGGGATTTCGCGACTTCGTTATACAGAGATCCGACTGTATTATTATTCACGAAATCTAAGTTTCCTAATTTTTGAATTTTATTAAACTGCAATAACTTTTAAAATATCTTATGAACTTGAAAACATTTTTCTATTAAAGACCAGAGTACGAGACGGTAATAGCGACAAAAACAACATTTCCTTTAACGAAATGCGGACATTAAGTTAAAAATACTAGCACAAAAACAACCACATAAACAGAATTTTGTAAAGTAAAATAGCTTTTTCTTCTTCCTCGACCACTTAAAACAAATATTTGCATACAAAAACTATTAATGCATTGTAAGACAGGAACTTAACAAATATAATGCAAATTTTAGTGCTTTGTTTTGGCAGCATCTACGAAGAAGTTCAGCAGCAATAAATGTAAATGAATGGATAAACAAATCTTCACGATTCTCCAATGCTCTGTCTACGTAGTAAACAAAATAAATTAACGTAGCTGTTAACTGAGAAATACATGCACTAGCGTTTAATTGGAAGTAGTAACAAGTATAAAAATATTTATCCTGTGTGGAGCCCAAACCATACACATCAATTCAAATAATAAGATTTGTTTACTCACACAATGATGTTTATTTAAATAAACAATGTTAAACAATCACTACAATTTGAGTAACATACGAGACAAAATTATTTTTACAAAAATTAGTTTATAGTATACTGTATTTTAACAATTATATATATATAAAAGCATTAAAAAAGATTTATTTTAATGATACTCTAAAAAACTTAAAATAGACGAAATAACAACAAACTATATTTTTAAAAAATCTTCTTAAATATAGTAGTGTTTTTTAAATGGCACAAGTGTAAAAATAACATCTCAAATGATAAACATGTTTTAAATAAAAGATTGAAAGTAAGCATACAAATAATAATTTAAGATTATAAATAAATAAGTAATATAAAAAAATTTCAGCCAATTTCTATTTTGAATAGATGAATAGAAAGAATTTTATGAACGATTAAAAATTTGAACGATATATATATATCCTATATTTACTCCCTATATATATACACCAATATATATATATATATATACACCAATATATATATATATATATATATATATATATATATAGAGAGAGAGAGAGAGAGAGAGAGAGAGAGAGGAGCTAAGAGTAGGAATTGATAAAAGAGCATGATTTATCTTCAGTGTTATAACCTGTTCAATGTTGTAATACGCCTAGTTTGGCTGAAAATCGGTTTTCGACGCCGACTTTTGTCATTGTTTTAACAGTTGCATTGTTACAACAATGGAGACGAATCTAAGTTGGAGTCGAAAACCAGTAATTAATTAAATTTAATTAATGAATTAATATTTGAAAAAAACTAGTAACATCAAGTGTCATCCACTACAAGTTTAAAAAAATTATTTGAACTTGATTGGATGTATAGAAAGCATTTTATTAACGATTGAAAATTTGAACACACACATATATATATATATATATACACAGAGAGAGAGAGAGAGAGCTAATAGTAGGAATTGAATAACATCTGAAATGATACACATATTTTAAATAAAAGATTGAAAGTAAACATGCAAAAAATAATTTAAGTATATTAGTAAAAGAAACCACTTCTAACAATTTACTTTTAAGCAATATGAATATTTCTTAAATTATAACTAGAATTAATTACTGTTTATCAAAGCTGAATAAAAATATTAAATGCTTAGATTTAGCGCTCTTCCTATACTATTTTTATATTTATTACGAAAGGCAAGTAATTTTATATTTGCACTTAAAAGAAAATAAACTTTTTTTCAATGATAACAGATCAAAGAAAGTTTTTAAAAAGTCGGACAAAATTCTGAACAACGGAGGTTTTATTTACAAATTCCGAACCAGAATTGCTTGGAAGAAGCTAAAATACGACAGCTATTAAATTTTGTTCTAAAGTTATAAAAGGCGTGTTTAATAAATTAGTTATCTTTTTATTCTCCGCTTTCTGGAGTCATTATTTGGAGTAAATAAAGTAAAAAATAATTTACAACAGATTACCTTCATAATTTCCCGCTTTTATATTTCCAAAAACACACATTTATTTTAAACACGGTAAGTTTATAGCAACATAACTAACTTTAATGACAGAAACAAGGGAAAAAATTTAATGAAAAGCGATATGGCAGGGAAAATAACGATGGTATTTCACATTTTCGACGTTAAATTCATATTTGGACTTAAGAGTGAAAAGAAAACGTTTATTTGTTTTGCGATTGACAACATAATTTATTTTAAAGGAAAAAAATACCCGGATAATGAATTATTTAGATGCTTAATTTTTAATTAAGGTATCCGACTACGTTCGTAACAGTGATTTTAAAAAAGCGCATAAATGGATAATTTTCATGATATTTAGTGTCGCTTGGATTAGAATATATGTATAAAACTGTTTTAAGAACATTTTGACAAAAAAAAAAATTATTTAAACACAATATTTTGGCAAAAAATTAACTTAGAATAACCTTTTTCATAAAAAATGCTTCTAAAATAATAATATTTTGTGTGTG
The DNA here is from genome assembly GCA_019973955.1 of Trichonephila inaurata madagascariensis. Classification (NCBI taxonomy): domain Eukaryota; kingdom Metazoa; phylum Arthropoda; class Arachnida; order Araneae; family Nephilidae; genus Trichonephila; species Trichonephila inaurata. The sequence continues at coordinate 38,698 of BMAV01005780.1, read as the reverse complement.
TATGCTTATTTAAAGTAAAGACTTCTCCAAAGAGTCTAAACTATTTTTTTTTTTTTTGAAAAATTCACATTTTCAGAGTTACCACCCATTGAAATAATTATCGGCGTTTTTTTTCTTAAAATTTCTCTCCTCTGTTGTAGTAAAACATAGATAAATCCACTTCTAAGCTATATATATCAAAAATTCTAGTTGAGCCTCTGTACAGAGGTCTGAGCTATAAACAGGCAAAATATTATTATAATAGAAGCACTTTTCATAAAAGTAAAAAGTTTTGAAAATGGGTCATTCTATATGTTTAATTTTTGTCAAAATAGTGTACTTAAATCATTTTTTATTGTAATAATATTCATAAAACAAAATTTTATACACGTTTTCTAATCTAAGTGACACTAAATATCATAAATATTATCCATTTATAATCTTTTGCAAAATTACGATTCCGAACGTAGTCGGATACCTTAAGTTCTATTCACATTCATAATAAGATATAATTTTAAATTTTTTAAACTGAATAAAATCTATATTTATCTTTATCAAATTAAATATATGGGCCCAGTGGTCGAGTGGTAGCGTATCGCGTTTCCACACCACAGGTCCGGGCTCTATTCCCGGGTTGGGAAAGGTCCACTTAGCCTTTCATCCCTACTGCAGTGGGTCGATAAATGAGTACCAAGCTTGCTCGGGGACTTAAACACTGGGGGTCTCGCTTCAGACAGACCACCTGATCGAGACATCTGCTTATGCACCTCAACGCCCAATGGTCACGTGTGGATGGGTTAGTAGGTTCTTGCCCTCATGGACTGTTGCGCCACTTGAGTTTGATTAAATTACGAGTAAAAATATAAATTTGGTACTTGTGTCTTACCGTCGACCTATTCTGTCCAATCAAAAAACGTCGCCAACGGCTGCGATATCTGCCCAGTACTGGAAAACTATTCTCGCATAACTTAAAACAATAGTTTTGCTCGAGCATGCTTCAATATAATAAGCATTTCTTGTATATTATACTGATCTTGCGCATGCTCAAATACGAAAGTTTCAACCACGCATGCCCGAAAATAATAAAAATTGCTTTAATTAGTATTGTCATATTTCTGTTGTGAAATCATTGAAATTTAAGATCTAAAGCGAATGCAGTGGATATTTCCAAAATATGGTCTATTAAAATTAGTTCTCGTAGCTATAGTCGCAGTAGAAGACTTCATATTATCCCCACCCCAATCTAGAATACCTCGATAAACAATAACTGCTCATCTTGCACTGGATTCTAAGGGGTCGTCTGTGAAACGTGAATGATATGTTGTCTTGATTATATTCGTTCAAAATATAAATTCACACAGATACGAGAGCAAAAAAGAATGATTTTAAAAAATGAATTGCGGCTTTTTAAATTGGGAATTTACTTTTCTTGTTTCCCAAAAATTTATTTTTAACAAATTAGGGCTTTTGAAGGGGCTTCGTTTTCCTCGAGAGATAAGAACATGTGCTATTTTTTAGTTATATTTTTCACACAACTTCCCAAATGGGTTAACCCATGAATGAAACGATTCTACCCAGTAAATTTAAAAACGTCCCCAAATTTTCTTTGAAGTTTTATTCAGTCTTTTTTAGGGGTGCCATTATCTTGAAACCACCTCTTTTTTTTTAGTATGCGCGCAAAATTCTTATGTGGACTCCGAAATGTCTTGGCGGTCTACCGGTCGATTGCGATCGACAACCCCACTGGGAATAAAGTATTTTGGAACCCAAAAGCAAATGGCGAAATCTCAAGACAGCATTCACACGTATGTATGCGCATCGATTATGCGGAAACTCGTTTGTTGCAATTTTGAATGCAGTAATAGCGTTTTGGCCCCACTAGAACAATCTAGTTTTTCTTGACCGGTCGTTTATTTCAAATGAACCTTTTCTTTTTCTTTTCTTTTAACACAGTATTTAATTTTGCAAATCTTTGCACAAATGTATTTGTCGACTGGCTAATACACAAGGAGCAAGCGCATGAATTTATTTTCGAACATGTGAGGAAACGATGTATTTGGCGGCGTTTTTTTATTTGGCGATCGTTTTCTGCCTTTGCAAAATTGGTGGACGATTCATTGCGTAAATACCATAAATACTATATCTCAAGTGGACAACGAGTATTGTCCAGCTATTAAACAACTTGAGTGTCCATGTTAAGATCTTTTTTCTGTGGGTACCGTCGCACGTGAATGTCTGCCGGAATGAGATTGCAAATGGTTTGGGGCATGAGGGCAGACAAAGATTCTGCGCATGGTGGCTACCTTTTCAGAGAAATTGCTACACGACTCAAACAAGATATCAGTTCCTCTTGGAAGCAGGCCCCCGTACATGAATGCTATGAAGGAAACCATCCTGGTGCTGTTTTGCTTGGGATAGGCAATAGGCGAGATGAAACTACTCTTGATAGGTTTCGCAGTAGACATACTCGAGCTCAACAACGGGTCTTAAAAAGTTTCGCCCTTCTTTGTGACGGGCTCACGCGTCTTTTCATTAACATGTCCTTTGGGTTCTTTGGGGCCAGAATTAATGGCAACTCTTTTCCAACCAAACCCAAGAAGTGAAGCGTGAAGGAAAGATGCACATTAGGAAGCTTTTAAATGTCAGAAGTTAGAGTAAGCGGTGTGGCAATTTGGAGAATGTTATGATAGTACGTGATTCAATTGTGAAGTGACAGCCAACAGAGGAATTCCGTGACATAGAGCCAGTAGGTCAAGGTGTATACCATTGCACTCCAGTAAATACGCAACTACCAGTAGGATTGGATCGGTCGATCGAAATTAAGGTAGGAGTGACTATTTAATATTAGGATCTGTGATAAGTATTGTAATTGAGTTTAGGCGAGTTAGTTATTGATAGTGGTCCGGGTTACGTTATTTCGGTAATATATATATATTGTGTGTTTAACCACACCGCGTAGATTCTCTCTCATATATTATTATTATCTAATCTGTTAGATGTTTAAGTTTTAAGATCTTAATAAAGTCAAATTAAGATCATGGCAGCTTCTAGTTTTTCCTACACCTCTAGCTCACGCTGATAATCGAGGAGAAGGGCACCCGAGAGGGGCGCCCTTACATCTTGTCCGAATTGCAATGTTACCCAAGCCGCCCACATCTTGGCTTGTATTGGTTGCCATAAGAGCCAGTTGCTCTCAAGTCCTACTACAGTTCTTCGATGTTTAAAAACGCACGGGTTCATGGACTTGATCTAGATCAAGGGTGTCCAACCCAAATGACCTTGCGGGCCACTTCGGAAAAACATTATAATCTCGCGGGCCGCACATAAAAATATGTACCTTTATATCAGATTTGGAAACAAAAAAACATTTATTGGAGTGAAAATTTAAAACAGAATGAATTATTATTATTGTTGTTTTCATTATTTTTCATGCACCCCCAAACATAAATATAATAATGTTTGTATAATATAATAAAATGCAATGATCAAATAATGTTTAAAATATGACAGTTGCCATTTTCTTGAAAATTACGGAGTTCCTTTTGAATGGATCTTTCGTTACTCATTGTTGAAATTTGATTGCACTGTCATTCTCAAGCGATTAAATATACATTGCCTTTTATCTTAACCATCCTGAATAATTAGTTTAAACTTTAAAAAACATCTCTGACTGCCTTACTTGCTTTTTGCGCACTCCAAACAGAAAAAAAGGAGGAGAAATGAAAGTCGCCCACACAGAGGATCCTGTACCATCCATAGTAAAGGAAGTGCATAATGCAATTCGGAATTTATTAGAAAAAGTAATTTATTTTTGTAAAATCAAACGTAACTGTTTGATAAAATATAAATCTATTTTAATCTAAAGGACGTTTCTCTATTATCAAAAAGGATTTATTTTAAAACAAGAACAGTTAACGGGCATATTTACATATTTGTAGATTTATACATATATTTTTATAAATTCACCTTAAATAAATTTGAAAATAAAAAAAAAACTTTAAAAACCTGATATTTAAAAAGTTTTTAAAAAGAGTCAGTGGACCGCAACTTACGTACTGGTGGGCCCTGATCTAGGACACCCCTGACCTAGATGTTTCTGTCGATCAAGTGGGATAAGAAGCAACAACAACCTACTATATCTATATTTATCTATATCACTCTATGTATTAAATAAGTTTTTCATGATGTAATAAATTTATTCATTATACCAAATCTCCAAATTTTGCCGCCAAAAATGCCGCCAACTTTGAGCAATGAGTATGAACAGTTGTGTAATTTGCACGATAGGGGTTGGTCCACCCTCACCCCCCTAGTTACATTAAAAATAATAATTTGTGATCAATGATGCTCAGCATGAGGACTGATTATAAATTTTCCAAAAAAACTAACAAAGATTTTTTGTGGTTATCTGATTTTGTTTACACTTTGTAATATAAATACTTGAAATACAAAGAATTAAAAAACTGAATTTTAATGCTGAAAAAACAAAAAACAAAATTTAAGTTCACACTGCTTTAGAATATTTTCTTAGATTAAACCCTCCTTTCTCCCAATAGAAAAAAAACATTAAATTTTCTTCAAAGAAGAAAATAAAAACAGAAAAAGCTTTAAAAAGATCCTGTAAAAAACCACTTAGTTCTAAATTTTCTAAGATTTAGTATATACGAAATCACTTAACTTAATCTAAACAGTACAGTGGATGAAAAAATATTCATGATTTTTCTTCAACCGAAATTTCATTAATAAATTACTATTTAAACAAAAAGAAAAGCGCGACATAGAGAAAACTATAAAAAAATTTAAAATTTTTTTCACCTTATTCGACTTTTAATTGATTTTTTTTTAAAAAAAATCAAACTACAGCAAAAGTTGAAATCAGTTATATAAAAACTTACTAGACAGACATTTCTTTTATGTTATTAACGACGCAGTTTAAAATGATTTGACACCGTAAAAGCTACTTAAAGCAGAGAATAAGTAGTTCTAATAGTGTCAAATCATATTAAACTACAAAGAGGAAATGTCAACAGATAAGGTAATGAGAGAAAAAAAATATTTTTTCCTCGTCTAATTGTAAAAAAATATAATACAGCACTTAAAAACGAAGCTAATTGAAAAGCATGGGGAAAAAAAGGTCTAAAGAAAGAAAGCTTTCCTGAATGCTTTTAAATTTTTTGTACTGAAAGTTCTAATTAGCAAAATTTTCGATTTAAAAATATATTAGATTTCATTGTATTTACAGGTTTAAAAAGATACCATACGAATTAAGATTTTAAAAAAATGAATGAATACCATATGAAGAAAAAACTTCCTAGTTTAAAGAGAGAAAAAATAAAAAGTATTATATAATCTTTCTTAAAAAAACCATAATCCCTATCAGAAGACATTAAAAAAAACATTTTACAGTAAATTATTTAAATTGAAAAAAAAAATTCAATTTTAAAAACAGGCAGTCAATTTTTTTTACCTCTGGGGTATAGTAAGAGTCTGGAAATCTACTAGTAAATAACAAAAAACTTATAACTAACCTTTAGTTATAAGGAAAAAGGATTTATTTTTCAAAAAATATCAGAGGAAAGTTGAACTGAATGTCCCCTGCTTTCAGAAAACTGAGTTTAAAATGGGACTATCGATTTTTTTTTCGGAGGGGAGGGGCAGAGAGAGAAAAAAGTATTCCATAATCAATTAACACTTGCACAAAAATTCTATTTTTAAAGCTTTTCATTTAAATTACCTGATAACGATTATATTATATCTATTGAACTCAGTGAGGCAACAGCCCATGAGGGCTAAGGCCTACTCAGCCTATCTCAGTTTATATGACCTTAACTGCTGGGGTGCATGTGCAGATATTTCGGACAAGTGATCTGTTTGACGCAATGTACAATTCCCAAGCAAGCTTAGAACTCCTTTATCGACCCACTGAAAGAATGAAAGGCTGAGTCGACCTTGCCCAACCCTGGATTTGAACCCCGAGCCTGCGGCGTGGAAGCGCAATTCGCTACCAATCAGCCACTGTGGGCTTCTAATATATCTATTAAAGTTGGAAATTATTCCCTTTTTCATACTACTATAGTTTTGGTTTGATATAATTTTCTCTCTATATATATAAAAAAAGTTTTTCTCAATGCTGTAATAAATTTATTACGTACTACCGCAAAAATGATAACGTTCACGATAACTCGCCAAGTTGGAAACACCAATTTCGCATGTGTCGCACGCACGCTCTGAATTGGCAACCACGCGCTATGTTTCATAAAATGTCGCCAATACGGTTGCGATAGTACATTATTGCAAGCTCTAACAGAAAAATACAGCAACGTTTGCCTGGACTGGAATCGTTGCGAGAGAAGATAGGCGTTGTCTCATACGAAGACTTATTAACAATCAACGGAACTAAATACTCAACCTTCCAGAAAGCTGCAGGTTTATCGAACTCTGAGGATTTTATGAATGAAATGTTGCACGATGCAGCTTCAGTGAAAACTTTAACTGAAGAGGAATGCCAAGAACGAATTTTGCGGAAAAAAAGAACAAATAAATAGAACTACAAAAACAAGTAACTTACAGTTTTACAATTTGAGCAACGAGTACGAACAGTTGTATAATTTGTACAATGGCGGTTGGTATGCTGTTAGGTGGACAGGGAATACTACTCACCCTCCCCCCTAGTTTACGTAAATCTAAATTTTCTTACTGTTTATTTTACTTACTGATATTTAATCGTTTGGTATTATATGTTTTGCTGTTAAAATTGACATACTTATTATAATGAAACTCGGTGAGATAACTCTTCTGTTGACAGCTAGTCGAATTGATTTTGGCACGTAATAAAAATAGCTGTTGCTTTTACCGATTGATGTCATGAGATTTTCAATGGCAAAAATTTTTTTTTAATGCTCATACGTGTAATTAGGTGTTTTTGTTTGTAAGTAGTAGTTTTAATTAAAAAGTTTATTCCATATTTCGAATTGATTATTTGCACCCTATTTCGAACACTAAACCACGAAAACAAAAACGACAAATCGGTCAGCGTAAAAGAGAAAAAAATGAATTACTATATTTTTTAAATAACATGGCTAGAAATTTTTAAAAAAATCTGAAATGCCTATACAAAAACAAAAAAAAAAGAGTATAATTCTACTAAAATTTAAAACCATTTGCTGAATCTCAAAAGTCTACACAGGATAATTATTTTATTTAGAGCTTTCCCATTCAAACATGGATTAAAGGATTAAAACCTTCCTTTATTTTTTTTTTTTTTTTTGGTAAATTTCTTTAGACAGGCATGGTTACAAAGATCTAGTAAAAAAAAAAGAAAGGGAGGGTTAAAACACAAGGTAGCAATTTGTTAAAGTTCCCAAGCCGTTTGACGTCGATTAAAAAAAAAAAAGAAAGAAAAAGTTTAAAAGAAATTCTACAAAACTGAATAATTACTGAAACTTGAGGCGATTTTTTTTTTTAAAAAAAAACCGATCTTATTTCGGTCTAAAAGAGAAAGAAGTTTGACTAAACAAGGGAACAAAGTTAAGAAGTTACTTAGGTTTGAATTATTTATAGTCTCGACAACGATCTTTTGGCTCGAAAATGTGTTTTTTAATTGATAATACTAGCGGTATATACAATTCAGAATTAAAAAGTTTTAAATAAATCAGCCATTTTTGAAGAAGGATCTGTAAAACTAGTTCAGAATTCATTTTCTACCATCAATTGTATCAAAGTAATGAAAAAATAGAATTCATAAAGCCTCGGAGGCGAAGCAGTAAGAAGTTTTCGGGTTAGAGACTGCCTATTGTAAGGTGGTTGATCGTAGGGATGGCGATCTGAGATCAATTAATCGAAAAATCGATTTCTCGGGCCAAAGAAAATCAATTTCTTAAATCGATATGTAGCACTGAATCGATTCAGTGAATCGATTTTCCATCCTAGAAAATTGCCATTCGATTTTTTTCTGTTTTGGTAAAAACCATAAAAAACGAAGAATTTAAAACACTATTTATAGCAGGCGGTTGTGCACCTGATCTATACTTTACTGGCAAGAAAAAACTCTCTTTATCATCACGTTCACTTAATAGCCATTATGTACATGAGTATCGTGGGATCATCTGTTCTTTCTGAGCGCCTTTTTTCGATTGTCGGCAACACCGCAAGTCATGAGCTGAACCGCTTGGATCACAGTAGACTTGACAGACTGTTGATTTTAGAAAGCTTAGATAAATGCTTGGGAACTATAAGCTAAAATTTTTGTTTTCTAAACTTTTTAATGAAAAAATTCCCTTTTTAAGAAAATAAATGTCTTCTTTTATACCCAAAATTTGGGTATTAATAAAAAATTGAAATTGTGAATTCCTAAACTAAAAAACCCCCTGCATTTCCCGACAAGAAAAATCGTTTATTATGGTATTTTCTTTTTTTACAAAAAAATGGTTTATTTTTTACTTTTTGGAATGCAGACTAGAAAAAATAAATTTTTTTTAAAATCGATCTTTTAGAGCTTTTTTTTTTGTGAATCGATTCAATTGGGGGTTTTAGATTCGAATCGATTTAAAATCGATTTTTTTCAAAAATCCCCACCCTAGTTGATCGTTAACGACGTTAAAAATTTGCAGCACTTGGCCCTCTCGGATTTTGATCTCCAATGTGATTATTGGGACAGTGTGTGAGTTTTTACTTTGATCATAATTAAATTGATATCAAATTATTTAAGTTTAAAAAGGAAAAACTAATACATAAAATACATTAAATTTTAAAAATATTTAAATTATTATTACTATTTACCAATAAAACATTAAAGAATTAATAATTTACCTATCGGAAAGACTTATAATGCCTGAACTTTTTGTCGTCCAATAGGACCCGGAGTTAGAATGGATGCCAGACCAGTAAAGAAGCAGCTTATCGCGGCGAAAAGTGATGGAATAATTTTAAGAGGTAACGCGTTCTCATTGTCCGTTAGGTTAAGGAAGTATACTACGGCCCCCCCCGGGGGGGGTACGACTAGAAGAGCAATCTAATTGGCTAGTTAAGTATCTCAAAGGGTCATTTAGTATTTTTTAAAGAAGCTACTCTTTTATAAATAAGGTATGTTAGTAAAAGAAGTTATTTCATAAAAGAATTAATAAGAATTCAATTTAATAAAATGGGGTGGAAATATACTAATTTTTTTTTTTTTTTTATTTGGTAGTTATCCATGGTTTATCGTCTCTAAAATGCAGGAAGGATCCGCGCAAGATTGAATCATAATTTGCTCTGAAACTCTATCGTAATCATAGCAGATTTTCTTATAATACGAAGCAAATATAATACATGCGTACAAATCTTCAATAGCACAGATTCAAAAATTATGAAAACGCTGAACACACAGCAAATCAAATTCTTAATCAATTTTCCCAAAGGAAAATAAAAAAGGGGTATTGTCAAATGTTTGACTCCAATGTTGCTTCTTTACACGGTCCTATGTAGGCTGGTAAAGAATCTATTTGGAGTTTCTATAGTTAAGGTATCCGACTACTTGCGACAACTTTTTTTTTTTGAAAAAATGAAGATATGGGGATTTTTTTGTGATTTTTAGGTTTATTTAGTATATTTTAAGCAAAAAATCGTAAAATTGAAATCAGAAAAAAAAATTATTATTAAAAAAGGGGAAAAAATGGAAAATGTACAAAAAATTACAAAAACGGGCCTGCTCTGTACGAAAATTTTTAAAAAAAACTCTCAATTTTTTGGGTTTTTAAAGTGTTACTTTTTTATTCATGTTTTTGAAATGACCTTCAGGATAAAATATTTTTAATTTTTTTAAAAAACTAAAAACCCTCCCTTATAGTGACTATATGAAATTGCTTAAAAAAAGGGGGTTATATTCATATAAAGGACTGTAAATTTTTTAAAAAAAACCGGTGATTGATAAATCTGAAGAACAAAAAAAACTTCTACTATTATACAGAACATTTACAAAAAATTTATTAAATTATTTTTTAAAACTTTTTTAGCAATCACTGTCCACGTTTGAGTTTTTTGAAAAAAAAAATTTCCGAGTCAAACGTATTTTTTAAAATTTAAAATCTTGTGTAAAGTTATGGCATCTCCTTTTTGTTAAAAAAAATTGTAGTTTTTGTTCTAGTGAATGGAAAACAAAAAATTTGGTATTTTTTTTGTAATAAGATGGGCTATAAAATAAAATCATAAAACAAATTTGTCAATTTTTTAAAAAATCATGATTTTAGGGGGTCCCGGGTACCTTAAATCGTCAAAAACCCTTCCCAGACTCTTCAGACAATCTATTTTTTTCCCTTTGGCAACCAAAATTTGACGCGATGTTGTGTCGAAGATACCCACAACCCAATTCACTCAATACGCAGGTCGGAAAATAGCCGTTCGCGAGCCGCATGCAGCAAAAGTACAAAATAGGAAACGCAACCTTGACACAACATTGAGTGAAGGCGACAAAATCTATAATACGGCAGCACATGTTATAAAAGATGGGAACTTCTGAAGCAATTCCAGTTTTCATGCAACATAAGCCTCACCCCCCGCCTGTTTTACATACATTGCGAGTAAACCAAACACACTTCGGAAACTTGCTCCATCTAGTTACGCCGAAGTTACCTTAGTACTCCACTGCCCTTGTAACACTAACCAGTTGATTTCTTAGGTACTAGTTAGCTTAGAGTGTAGAACACAGGCTACAGTGCGTGATTACTTTATAAAATCTATTCTATGAATTAGGCAGGCGGTCGAACGGTATGATGCCACCAGTGATTTCCAAAGTTGTGATATTGACCCCCATGGGTCTATGACGACCTACAAGGGGCCCACGTCAACCGAAAAATTATTTTGGGGTTCATGAGGTGTAAATGGGGGTCTAAGAGAGTGGCTCTCCTTAAACCAGATCGTGACTTTGATTTTAAAAGCAAACTTAATCAAGCGGAAATCAGAACTTACCTATTTAACAGATTTATCTACTGAAATTAATGTGAAGTTAATTTGCAGTTACTTGAGAACAGCTTAGGTTTTTTTTTTAAAGAAGGATCATCATTTCAACGCTTAAAGGAATATAACTCAGCGAAGTTTCCCAATTGGCCACAGACAATCTGTCAGGAAAATGACGTTTTAACCTACGTTCAACATTTAAATGCCCTTTATTGAGATTTTGAAACTAGGTTTGAGAATTCTTTAACTAGGGTAATTACCACAGTGGGCAATAAATTCATATGATCCAATTGAAAAAAAATTCGTCATACTACAAAAAGAGCTTATCGAAGGAGGCACTAACGGAGATCTTAAAGTAAACTTTAGAAACGGATGTTAGCAATTTTGGCTTTAAAATGACAAACCTGTCATTTATCCGAATCATGGAGTATTTAGACAAAGTTTTTAATTGCATTTCGAAGCGAGGAAGGAGATTCACTGCTGTTGCTAATCTCCAGAAGAAAAAAAGAAAAAAGATGGACACTATACAAACCGTGGAGATTTAGAAGTTAAACCGGACAAGATTCAAATTTAAGAAAATTTGTTGGAAGTACCATTTCATCCCTCCCATTAAAAGCGTTTTTTATTGATCAGTTACTTCATGCATTAAATTTGAATTTAATATAATTTTAATTAAATTTTAATTTAATTAACATGTGTTTCTTAAGTTTGAAACACTATACTTTACCACAATTAGAAATTTTAGTCTTTTAAAGTAAGTAGCTCTATACCAGCTGTCAAAAAGACGTTTAAGTTGATAAATTTGCAAAACTTTCGTATAAGGTTAGCAGGGGAACCGGAAAATATGGCAAGGGGGGCTATCAGACAAAAAGTTCGTGAACATCTGGACTACACTATGCTTCAGAGAGTTAAGGTATCCGACCACGTTTGGAACCGTGATTTTAAAAAGGAGCATAAATGGATAATTTTCATGATATTTAGTGTCACTTAGATGAGAAAGCATATATAAAATTGTTTCAAGGACACTTTGACAAAAAAAATTATTTAAATACAATAAATCAACTTAGAATAACCTTTTTTTTCAAAATGTTCTCCTTTTTGTGAAAAAAATGCTTCTATTATAATAATATTTTGCCTGTATATAGCTCAGACCTCTGTGCAGAGGCTCAACTTTGATTTTTGAAAAATTCACATTATTTTCAGAGCTGCAACTATTTGAAATAATTATCGGCGTTGTTTTTTTTTTTCTTAAAATTTCTTCCCTCTGTTGTCGTAAAACATGGATAAACCCACTTCTAAGTTATATATTTCAAACATTATAGTTGAGACTCTGTACAGAGGTCTGTGCTATGGACAGGCAAAATATTATAATAGAAGCATTTTTCACAAAAGGAGAATATTTTGAAAATGGGTCCTTCTATGTTCATTTTTTGTCAAAATATTATACTTAAATAATTTTTTATTGTAATACTATTCTTAAAACAATTTTATATACATTTTGTATTCTAAGTGACACTAAATATCAAATATTATCCATTTATACGCTTTTGCAAAATCACGGTTTCGAACGTAGTCGGATACCTTAAACATTTCGAATTTAAGAGATAATCGAGAATTTGGTGTAAGTAGGAAAGAAAATATTCCGTCATAAAACATTCTGATTTGAACGCACTTTATAGTAAAATAATTAACATAAAGGCAAAAGGAAAAAAAATGTCTTGGAGCTATTTATTTGCAACTCTCGTTCACAAGCTTCCAAAAAATGTTTGAAGTGCGGAGAAATCAAACATCTCTAGAGAACGAAAATGCATCTCTTGTGTCTATTTTCCCTCCCTTTTTCACAATTTCTTCCAGATCAAGAGATCAAAGGGAAATAAAAATGAAGACGAAGATTCAAAATTAAATCAGGAAACTTAAAATGGAAAGGAAAACCGTATTAATAATTTCTGCGTAGCTCTCGGCGAAAAATCTTTCCTCAAAACCAACGAAATAAAGCTCTGAGTAACAGAACCTACACAAAATTATTAACGATTAAAAACAGCGCTTTAAAAAAGCAAAAAAGAAGGGGGGGGTCCTCTCCCCTCCCACCCTAATGCTAATGCACAAGTTGAAAATTCTTTGTGAGAAGGAAACACCAAGAGAACGAAAAGCAGAGCAAAGAGAAAAGAAAATTCCAAAGAAAATTCCTATTTCACTTCATATCTTTCTGGATATGATTTAATGCAGCATCTGGGTAAGTAAATTAAAAAAATATTAAATTTAAATTCTAAACTTTAAATTTTCAAACTTTTCTAAAAAAATTTTTATAAATTTCAAATTATTTAAAAAAACAAAAAGAATTGATATAATTTTCAAATAATAAATAGCTTTTAAACTAAGCACAACTATGCAGAGAAACAGAGAAAGAAAAAAAAGAACAAACTGAAGATATTGTGAAAATAAAAATCACAATTAAGTCTGCAACATTTTATGTTTTTCCTCCCGATGAAAAAATTTAGATGCGAATAGCTTTATTGCTAAGCTAAATCGAGATATTAACTCTATTTACAATATTTTTTTATTAACTAAATTACATTATTTTTTGCATGTAATTCTAATTTTTTTAACCCATTGTAACGATTAGTCTTTTTTTTTTTTTTTCATTTTTAGGAAAAAAAATATATTTAAAAACTTATCTATGGAATATTAATTTTTTTAATTATTTATTCATTTATAAAACACACACGGAATATGATACTGCACTGAAAAATTCATAAATATTCATTTCTAATGTGATAAATACAAATCTCTAACCATTTTGTGTCAATTTATTAATATTTTAACATTTTGAATTGTACGGTTAAAAATCGTTTTAAAAGTGTTATGCCACAGATCATAACATTATAGATTCCAGTTTGAGCACAAAATTTAATAAATATATGTTGGATAAAAAAATTTATTTGCTTTATGGTAATTATCAATTTTATCGACATTATTTCAAAAATATTATATTACATTCGTCTTGAGGCTGTTTTCAGCTAATGTTAAGAATAGGCCCCCAAAAATTCAAAAATTTTTTTTTCAAATAAAAAAAGTATTCAAAGCTTTAAAATATTATATTCTAGCTTCACTATCCTGAAAGAGAATCACTTTTTTTCATACTATTCATTTTTATCAGTTAACTTTTTTTTTATATAAAATGTGTTTCGTATTTTTTCTCCTACACCATTTTTGTTAAATGAGCACCCCTTTAAATGTTTAAAAAGGAAAAACTAATTATTTAGGGAAAATATTTTAAAATTTTTAAAAAAACACTAAAATTTATAAACAAATGCATGGGGTTACAATGTCACGAATTTTTAAAAAAGAAATCAAAAGGCATTGTTTTTTTTGTCGGAAAATTTTTGTGTTTCCCCCGTTAAAGGTTTCAGGGCCCTTTTTGCCTTTAATGAGGGGAAACCCCAGCCCCCTTTTAAAAAAAAAATTTAAAATTTAATTTCAAATTTGTTTCCAAGGAAACCCTAAAAAGGAAATTTAAACAAAAAAAAAATTAAAAATTTTAAATTTAAAAAATTTTTTTTAATTTTTGCTTCGGGAAAAAAGATAATTTTTCTTGGGTTTTTAACACAAAATGAGTAATTGCTGCAGCTGTTATCCAGTGATAAATTATTACTATTTAACAAATTTCTTTAAAATAATTATAACTTAATTTAAAATTTTAAAATTTTAATTTTTTTTAAGAAAATTAGAAAAAAATGTTAAAATTTTTAAAAATTTTTTTTTAAAATTTTTGGGGGGTGTAAAAACCCCAAACTTTTTTTAAAATGAATTTTTAATGAAAAAAATTCCCTAAATTAAATTTTTTATTAAACAAACAATTTTTACTTTTTTAAAAAAATTTTTAAAATTTGGGGGGAACCTGTTTTTTAAAAATTTTTTTTCCAAAAAAACCTTAAAACCGATTTTTAAAAAATTTTTTCAAATTAATTTTTTGTTTTATTTTTAAAAATTAATTTTAAAAGCCAAAAATTTTTAAGTTCTAAAATTTCCAGAAATCAATATCAAGCGAATTTTACTTATTTTTACGATGAGACAATTTCTCAAAATCTAAAAAAGAAAAAAAAAAAAAGAATCCCAGTCCCCCAAAAAAATTACAAAATATCCCCCCCCCCCTTTTCATGTATATTTACCTATAATTTATTTATTTTTACATTAACCCAAAAAGGAGGAAACCAAAAAAAATTTTTCTCTATTTTAAAATTAAATTTAATCTTTTTAATTTTCCCGAAAATGTTTTTTAATTTTTAATTTTAAGGGAAAATTTGGAAAACAAAAGGGTTTGGGGTAAAAGGGGAAAAAATTTTAACTTTGCAAAAGAATAAAAAAAAACCATAATCAAACTAATTTTTAAAAAACCTTTTTTACTAAAAATATTTTTCCCTAAAAGCTAAAAAGATTTCTAGCATTAAATGGGGAAAAAAGGGTTATTACAAGTAAAAACCGAAAAAGGGGAAAAAAAAGTAACTTTAAAAATTCGGGGAAAATATCCCTAACAAAAATAAAAGAGAAAAAAAATTCAAAAGGGAAAAAAAAGCTTTTTCATGAAAAAAAAATTTTTTTTTTTTTTTAATTTTCCCAAAAAAATTGCAAAGTTGTAAAAAAAAATTTTAAAAAGATAATTTGCAAAGGTAAAAAGGCAGACATTAATTAGATACATTTCTTTAAAAAAATTTTTTTAACTTGAATTTTCATTCATGTGTACGTTATAAAATTCGAATAAATACTGTAAAGAAAAACATTAACAATAAAAAATGCAATAATTTATCATTTTAAAACCCTTTTTTTAAATAAATTTTCCCTAAAAAAAAAACCCCATTCTTAAAAAAAATTATTACCAATATATTTTTAAAAAATTCCCCCAAAAATCAACAAAATTTTTAAAAAAAATTCAGTTTTTTTCCAACTTTGTTTTAAAACATCTTCTTCGTAGAGATTGTTAAAATTGCGGTAAAACCAAATTCGTCCCCCCTTGGCAAAGGTTTTTCAAACAACGCCAAAATGCCGCCAAGGTGAGTTTTTCAAAGTCGAGAGCGAGGAAACTGGGAAAGATATGGCGTTATGTTCGAAGGTTTAAAAATGGAAAATTTTATGACCTTAAGAACGAATTCATGTTAAATTAAGCTTCTAAAAAATAGGAAATTAATGGCATTTTAAAGAAATTAGGCCATTCAGTGGTTCAAACCCCCGACCTTTTGGATTAAATCCAACGCGCAATCCTTGCACTACAGCCGGGGGCATACGGGATCGCTGGGTGACCCCGTTTTTTGGGTGACCCCTGAAGATTTTAGCGTTAGAATTAATCGGAAAAATTCAAAAATTTGAAAAACGCAGACTAAGTATTTACTGACTATAAAAACAAAAACTAACAGAGAAAAAAATGTTTTTTTTTAATGTATTTTGAATTGTTTCAAATAAATGATCATTTGATATAATTATATTCGTCTTTATTATTGTTGTATCGCATTTTCCTTTTGGTATCCATGTTCGGAACCGTGATTTTAAAAACGCATAAATGGATAATTTTCATGATATTTAGTGTACTAGATTAGAATACATGCATAAAATTGTTTAAAAACATTATTCACATTAAAAAAATTTACATTTTTGAGTTACCACCAATTAAATAATTATTGGCGTTTTTTTTTTTTAAAATTCTACCATCTGTTGTCGTAAACGATAAACCCCTTCTAAGTTATATATTTCAAAAATTTAGTTGGCCCTTTGTAGAGGGTCTGAGCTTAGACAGGAAAACATTAATAAAAAGCATTTTTTTCCAAAGGGCATTTGGAAAAGTTATTTAAAATTAATTTTTTTCCAAAATATCGTATTTAAATAATTTTTTTTTTTTTTCAAAATGTCCTTAAACAATTTTATACATGTATTCTAATCTAAGTGACACTAAATATCAAGAAAATTATCCATTTTGCGCTTTTAAAATCACGGTTCGAACGTAGTGGATACCTTAAACGGGGTTTTTAAAAATTTTTTTTTTTTAAGTTCTGTAGGTGAAAATTTTCCCGATTTATTTTTAAGTTATAATAAAAAGAAACCTTTCCTTACCTACCACACCTACAAATTGGCCCCGGGGAAACCAAATTTTTCAGAGGGGGGGTCGAGGGTCTCCCATTCATACCATATCCCAAAATATAACCCAACATTTTCTTTTTATTATTGTGTTGATTGTGGGGAACAAAAAATCGGAAAAATATTAATGACCGAATAAATAATTAATATTAATTCATAAAAAATTACTAATAACAAATAATTACATTTTTCGTATTTCATTGGATTATAATAAATCGGAAGAAAAAAATCAAGGGTTATGAGGGAGGGTCCGGACCGGTGAACCCCTCCTCCATCCTTGTGTGCGCCACTTACACTGGGGGGAAACCCAACACCAAAAAAAGAAGTAGCCCGGTTCCTGGGAAAATTGCCCACCCCCCACTGGGAAAAAACGGACGATTTTCCTTTCAATAGCCTGGCCTATATATTTTATTTGTTACTATTTATTCATTTTTTTTAATTTAAGGTATCCGAACACGTTCATAGCATATTTTTTGACAAAATAACATGTCTAAACATTATAAATGCTTTTTTAGGAAACTCAGTAGTAATAAACACTAATATTTAACCAACAATATTTAAAATAAATTGCCTAAATTTCACAAAAATCACAATTAAGTGAATTTTTAGCAATATTTTTGTAAAACTTCATAACAATTAGGAAAAAAAGTAATAAACATATTAGTAAAAGTATTAACAAAAAAAATTAGATACATTTATCTAGAGAATGTAATAAAATTTTAATGTTTTTTTAAAATTTGAAAATTTTAGAACTGATTGAGTAAACATTATAAGAAAAGTTACATTCTTCCTGATTTATTGATTGAATATTAACGTCGCACTGTTCAGCTGCACTAGGGCTTTTGGCGACGGACCACGTAATTTTGAACCATGGTTAAGTGACGTGGACGACACCTGAGCTGGCACCCCCCCCTAACTTCCACACCACACCACGGAAGGACGTTTCAGCTCTCGACAGATTTAACGTGCATCGCTGCCCTACACGGCGGGTCTTTAGTGGTACTGGGCTCGAACTCGTGACAAGGCATGCCATGATCCGATACTTATATGCATTCTTCCTGAGACCAATATTTAAATAACAAGCCCTTAACTCAAAAAGTATTCATACAATAAGAAATATTTGAGTACATTCTCTAGTAAATAACACAAATATCAGGTTCAAAAAGTTATATAGAAATACATTTTTAAATTTTGAGCTATCAGACTCGCCATGATAGTTTTGAAGCAATTTAAAAATACCCACTTTCCGGTTTTTCTAACTTTATAAAATTGATTGTAGCTTGGCTTCTAGGTAGCGTAAAAACAAAGCATGTTTTGTAAAGCCAAAAGACAACTCTATTCAATAAAATAAAAAACAAAAATATCTGTTATGATTGAATTTGGTTAATTTTCAACGTGTTCGGGTACCTTAAATAATGAATTAATATTTGAAAAGACTGTATTAACATCAAGTGTAATCCACTACAAGTTTCAAAAAATGTATTTAAACATGAATGGATTAATAGAAAGTATTTTAATTAAAGAAAAGGAATTTTCAAGATAATATAGGGAGGTAAGGGAAATAATAGTAAAAATTGAAAAAACAAAATTGTTAGAGCTATACAGTGAGATAGGATAGTTCCTTTATGAAAACCTATTTTCTTCTCAAGCATCGATCAAAAAACGTCTTTTTTCCACCACCAGGGGAAAATTCTATTCGACAGACGATTCTACGACAATTTAAGAAAAGAGAACTGGAACATAAGGTTGTAATTTTTAAGTTTCCATACCGTTTAATGTCGATTAAAAGAAAGAGTTTTCCCACAAAAGTGAATAATTACAAAGCCTCAAGGCGATTTTTTTCATAAAAAAAAAGAATTTCCAACGCTTTGAAGGAAAAGAGAGGGTAGGGGGAGTTTCACAAAACAACACAGGGGAGTAAAGAAGTTAAGTTTGTACTTGGATATATAAGCCATTAATCTATTTATTCAGTGAAAAGTTTAAGTGTGTTCGTTGCTTTTAGCAGTTTGATCCATTTCTTGCAAGATACATTATAAATGAATCAAACTTTTTTGAAACCAGTTCGATTTTTTTTTCCAAGA
This sequence comes from Trichonephila inaurata madagascariensis, assembly GCA_019973955.1. Taxonomy (NCBI): domain Eukaryota; kingdom Metazoa; phylum Arthropoda; class Arachnida; order Araneae; family Nephilidae; genus Trichonephila; species Trichonephila inaurata. The sequence goes on along the minus strand of BMAV01005780.1, from coordinate 19,586 downwards.
TTAATAGTTTATGTTTCTGGAATTTTTAACGAATATAGTAATCGAAAAACAAGTTCAGGTATTTTTAAGTAATAGTTAATAGGCTGTATAACAACCATGAAGGGTCACTATTTTACTAGAATGTAATACTATGGATTTTTCACTTGCAGTCCTTTGAAATAAACTTGTGTGACAATAATTAGTTAAATCAACTTTAAATTTGAAACAAACCAAATGAGTTATTTTATTTTTTTTTAAAGCTTTGTCACAAAGATAATTTTAAAAAATACATCAGTTATAAAAGAAAAAAATTGCACTTGCCACACATTTTCTGTAACTTCAGGGTTGATCCTCGTTTCGTATAAGAGGTCCGTTAAAACTTTGAGGTCCACAAGGTAAAAAAAATTGTTTTCGAATTTTCTATCATATGAATTAAGATTATATATATTGTATTACACTTGTATCTATTATTTGCTCGAGAATACAACAGAAAATAAACTGCCCAAATACCCTCAATCAAAGCAAAAGTACATACTTTATGATGGCATAGAGCAAGGGTACTCAACCTTTTTTTCTGCTGGGCCGCAAACATATGTTAGCAATTTTACGCGGGCCGCATCATGAGGATGAAGGCGAAGGTGTTTAAAATGTGGAAAATTAATCAAATATTTTAACCCCAGTTTTGCTTTTTTTAATTATTATTTCTAATGTTTGTCACTAACACTGACTTTGAAACATTTAAGAAACATTCATTTACAATTTCTGCATCAGTAAACGATTTCATATGATTACCAATAATATAACAAACTTCTTAAGATGTCTTTGTTACCACTGATAAAACACTTTGTTGCTGTCGCAAGGATTGTTCAAGAAAGCCTATTTATTACCTCTTGAAAGAGATCTTCGAGTAAAAGTGTCATTGAATGATTCCTGTTCAGTGGCGCACACAAGGGAGGGGTCCTGAGGGTCCGGACCCCCCTCCCTAAAACCCTTTATTTTTTTTTTCCGATTGACTATAATTCTAAGTATATAGAACATAAAATTTAATTAAATATTTGTTATTAATGATTTATTTTATTAATTAATGGTAATTATTCAATAATTAGTTTTTATTGTGTTTAGTTCCCGAAAATCGACAAAATCAAAAGGAGCCTGACACAAGAATGGTGAACTTCGACCCCGGATCCCCCCCCCCTTGAAAAATTCCTGTGTACGCTACTGTTCCTGTTTATTGGTATTTTTTTTAAATACAGAACTTTCGTGACCAATCAAACAATTACTGATCTATATTTGTTTTTCCCCACAAAATAGTCAACCTCCCAACTGTCTTGAAACTATATATTTTCTTCCTATATTTTTCGCTTGCAAGGTATAAAAGATAGTTAAAATATACTTCCACCCTTAAACCACTCTGTTATCACTAAAAGTAACCATTACAAGTAGAAAAAGAATTAAAATTCGCCCTCGTACGACATCGACAGCAGAAAGCGAAATTGATATATTTGATTTCTTGATACCAAATTTTTTTATATATTGTTGTGACGGGCTCACGCGTCTCTTTTCTGTAACATAACCTCTGGGTTCTTTGACGGCCAAGATTAATGGCAAATCTTTTCCAACCCAAATCCAAGTGAAATGTGAAAGTATAGATGCAAATAAGATAGCCTTTAAAAGAACAGAAGTTTTAGTAAGCGGGATGGCAATTTAGAGAAAGTTCTGTTAGGAAAAGGTAGAAGTGTAATTTGACGGCCTACCTAAGATTCACGGATATCTAGCCATTACTACAAGGTGCATACTATTGCACGCGCGCCCAACAGCCTATCTGAAGGTGATTGAACCGTTGCGTGGAATTCAAGGTAGGACAGATTAATTGATATAAGAAATCGTATTATTAGAATTGAGAGTAGGCGGATAATATAATTATTTAGATAAGTGATCCAAATTGCGCGATCCGATTTAGTTACGGCTACGTGTTTTGGTTTATTCTCACTTAATATAAGTTTGTTCAATATATTAAAAATTTAAGTTAAACTCTTAATAAAGTCATATTAAGAATTCTAAAATGTCGAGATTCATTTCGAAAACCCCACACCTCTAATTCACGCTGAAGAACCACAAAGATATGGTCGCCAAAGATCGACCATATTACATTGTTCTTAAACAAATGGAATTTTTCAGAGAAATGGGCACTGACCGGGCCACTTAAAAAGGCTCGGTGGGCCGCAGGTTGAGTATCGATGGCGTAGAGCATTTGCTACATGAAAATAATAATTATTGAATTGTTGAATGCATAGTTTACAGCCATTTACCTGATCCGATACACTTCAGAAAAATACTTTTTGAAGACATAAAAGCTGCTTATAAGGAAAATTAAGTAGCTGACTTTACTAAAACGGGGAAACCCCCCTTTTTTAAAAGAAAGGCGTAATGTTCTGTTTTTCTGCTTTATCACAAAGACGACGGAGGAACAGTAAGTCCGTTTACCGATGCACCTTGTTATTAAAAACACTGAAGAACGGTTTCGACAGCCTTTTTGACCCTAACGATGTGATATTTTAGGAGTTTGTACGGTGTCCTCAGCATTAACGTTTTCGCATTTTTTTCATTAAGAGGTCTCAGGGGTGTTAAATTTTTCTAGAATCTGAAAATATAAATAATTTTCAAACAGGTATAATTTTTTAAATTTAAATTAAATGATTGAATCTTTTAACATCTATAATAAAAAAAGAAAGTCGTGTTAACACTTTTATAACTCAAGAACGGCTTAATATGGCAAAAAAAATTGGTGGGTAGGTAGCTTAGAGCCGGAGACGGACATGGGATACGTTTACCCCCGTTCGAAGTTTGTGTGCTTCGCATAAAACGTCAGTCACAAAAACGTGGTATAACAAAAAGAATCAGATTCAAAAACCCGCAAATGACAGCTATGTAATGTTTGGACGTATGGATGACAATTTGATTTTTGTAAAAACAATATTAAAACCCTAAACGGCATTGAAGCATTAACCGAACTTTAAAAAAATTTACGCAATGACTCGAGATGTTTTGGGGAGGAGCAATGATTTTACTGTCGGGGATTTCCCAAACACTGCCAAATTTCCCAAGATCTGGCGGAGAAATAAACGCTTTGCCCAAATCGTCAATCTATGGCGCTATGTGAAGAAACTGCACCCAAAATTAACATGAGAGTTACATTGCTTAATGAAAATATGCTAAAGATTTCTCTGAGCAGTTTCTACATCTAATGGTCAAGTACCTGTCGATGAAACGAGGGGTTGATATCATTTCCAAATAATTTCTGTAATTTTGTCTCATCAAAAAAACGAACTTATCAAAAAGTATTTCCCCCATTTTTCAATTACAAAAAAAAATGAATATTGAAGCGAGCAATTTTTGCGATAAAAAAAAGATGTGATGACCTGAACTACATAATTCAAAATAAGATCATTGGAACAATGCAATTCAAATCTATTGACTGCGTCCCAAAAAAAAATGAAACCACCAACATCAATTGAATTTTTAAACTCCTTTGGTTGGCTTACCACCGCACAATTTACGCCCAAAGGTTGGCTCTGTAGTAATCATGTTAAAAAATAAACCAACCAAAACTGTCCGGTTTCTTTTGGGGGTTAGAAAAATTTATGAACAATGTAATTTACGCGACGATACTGAAAGGAAAAATTTAAAATAGGAAGTTCTCATTCCGAGGATCCCGATGATCCCAACCGATATGCCGTTTGAATTTAAAAGACTTCAATTTTGATCCGTCTTGCATTTGTCATGACCATCAACAAACCCCAAAAAGCCAACCCTTTAAAAAGTTTGTGGTTTGAACCCTAGAACATCCATTTTTTTCCCCATGGTAAATTATATGTGGCATGTTCACAGGTTGGAAACCATCTGCGGTTTGTTTTTGCGCCTGATAATAAAAAAAAAATGTTGTGACCCAAAGGTCCCTTTAAGTGAAGAGCAACCTATGTACAAAAGAGACTATTTTACAAGAGCAACCTATGTATACAGAAACAATAATGAAAAATTTAAAAGGGTATTTTTTTTTTTTTCTAATAAAAAACAATAAATTAAAAAATCTGCTTATTTATTGCCTATAAGGGGGAACAGGGGTTCGCCGGGTCAGCTAGTTATTTATTAAAAAGAAGGGGGCTTCAAAAAAGTATAGAATTTTTAAAAAATATAATAAAAATTTTTAAAAAATCATAAGCATAAGAAAATTCTATAATAAATTTTAAAACATTTTTTGCTTGCACCCCTTTTATTTTCAAAAAATAGTAGCCACTGATGTATAAAACTGCACATAGAATTATAAAATGCATCATACTCTTTAAACCACCTAATTTTTTTGTAGTATATATCTTTCTTTTTTTTCAAAATATTTGTAAAAGTATTGCAATTTTTTTTAAAAATTTTTTTAAAAAGTATTTTTTTTTTTTATTAAAAAAGGTAAGTTATAAAATTTATTTATATAAAAAAGCTACAGTGTAATAAGAATACATTTAACTTTATAAATCAACTTATAGCTAGTAATTAAAGCTACTATTATGCGCTACGTAAAACTTAATAAATATTTCTTATAGAAAAGTTTCTTTTTTTCGTATGCTTATAATTTTTAACATTATGATTATATTTTAAACATTTTATATTTGTCTGAAGCCCCATTCCTTTATAAATAATGTGTAAAAGATTCGAATTATTTAATTTAAATTTAAAGGAATTATACCTGTTTGAAAATTGTTTATATTTTCAGACCTCTAGAGAAATTTAACACCCCCGAGACTCCTTAACCTGTGACAACAGCAATAATTTTTGCATCGAACACTCTGCAAGGGTGTGGGCGAGTTATCTGCCAGGTTATTGAGTGCCGAGAACTCTAGTGTATCATTCTTCTAACTTCCACACAACATTACCGAGAATTTTGAGACCAAGTACTACTTAACATAAAAACCGTCCTCCTTATTCTAAACATCGGGTCTTCGAAGGGATGACTCGAACCCTAAACCTCGAGTGACTTGAACCACTCAATTATCGCAGCTCCGGGCACTATTCGTGTATGTGCTTTCCTAAGACACTGCATTCGAAGTCGAAGCTTCAGAAATCGAATCAGAAAGAAACACATATCAACCGTGATTGTAGCCTTTCGTCCATTTTACTTTTTCCCTTTTCTGACGATTTTTTTCCCCGTCCCAGGAAATGAAAGGGAACCGGGAAAACGAAAATACAAAATTGGATCAGGAAACTTGCAGTAGAATGCGAGGAGACAGAGGGTTGGAAACAAAATTGCATTAAAAAACTTTTGCATTTCATTCCTTCGGCGAGTGTAACAGAAACGCATACAAAGAATTCTGCACAATTCTGAATGATCAAATTCTTGATCCAAGAGAATCAAAAACAGAATTTTAAAAGGTTGATCTGAAATGAGTTTGCTGAAAACAATGTGTTAAAGTTGAATTTTAAAGAAAATATTCAGAGACTGGTGCCTAGTTTGAATGTAATGTATCTGAAGAGAGATTTTCAGAAAATCGAAAGCTAAAAAAATTAAATATTTTTCTTAAAGTTGATTTCGGTAACTTTTTTAATTAATATTTGTAAAACGTGCGCAAGTATCATTAATTTAAAGAATTGTTGTTTTACTCTCCCCGAACAGAAAACAACCATAAGAATGGGACTTGATTTTCTATGAACTTCACTTCTCGAACACATATAAATTAAGGTATCTGACTACGTTCGGAACCGTTATTTTAAAAAAGCGCATAAATTGATAATTTTCATGATATTTAGTGTCACTTAGATTAGAAGACATGTATAAAATTGTTTTAAGGACATTTTGACAAAAAAAAATTATTTAAATACAATATTTCGGCAAAAAATTAGCTCAGAATAACCTTTTTTCAAAATGTTTTCCTTTTGCGAAAAATGCTTCTAGTATAATAATATTTTGCCTGTATATAGCTCAAACCTCTGTACAGAGGCTCAACTATGATTTTTGAAAAATTCACATTATTTTCAGAGTTAACACCCATTGAAATAATTATCGGCGTTTTTTTCTTAAAATTGCTCCCCTCTGTTTTCGTAAAATATGGATAAACCCACTTCTAAGTTATATATTTCAAAAATTCTAGTTGATTCTCTGTACAGAGGTCTGAGCTATAGACAGGCAAAATATTATAATAGAAGCATTTTTCGCAAAAGGAGAATATTTTGAAAATGGGTCATTCTATGTTCATTTTTTGTCAAAATATTGTACTTAAATAATTTTTTAAAGGAATACTATTCTTAAAACGATTTTATATACATTTTCTAATCTAAGTGACACTAAATAATATAAATAATATCCATTTATACGCTTCTGCAAAATCACGGTTCCGTACGTAGTCGGACACCTTAATTCGTGTAGCCACTTATGAATTTTGAAAAATAACTCGCAACAAGGAAAAAGATTCATCATTTTTAATTGTTTTCCCAATTTCTAGAGGGGAAAAAAGGGGAAAAAAGTTGGCACCAGAAGCAAACTTTCCCTACATTCCAAATCCGGTGGATGTTAAACTGTTATCTTCCAAACTTGGCGAATACACATTCTGTTAGGATGAAAATAAGCCAAATAGCAACCATTAAGCTCTGCACCACAAAGCCATATCTCCCTTCATTCTGTAGGTAATAACGTCGTTATCTCAAAGGCCTGTATTTATGCTTTCACTGGGCGAAATTGTTGTACGAGAATTAGGTTTGTACATCTGGTGTGTTTCAAACATTAACAAGCACCGAGTTCTGTTTCGAGTGGTTTATGAAAACATCTAGGTGGTTCCGATAAAGAGATGTTAGCCGGTTCTTTTCAAATAGCTACTACTTTACCTTTTTGCATTGTTATTGCCAACACTGCACGGAATTCGTTAAGGAATTTTTATACCGGATAAAATAGAATGTTATGGAAATAAAAATTCATTTATGTAAAAATGAATTGTACACAGCTTATTTAGAATACAAAGTCATTCTATAATTTTCTATAGTCGAACGAACAGCTGTCTGCAGTAGTGCACACAAAAAGTTTTTAAGGGGGGAGTCCGGGGTCGAAAGTCCACCATTTTGGTATCATGCTCTAACACGCCGCCCCAAATATTCTTTTGATTTTGTCGATTTTCGGGAACAAAAACAATATAAAATTAAATATTGAATAAATAATCAGTATTAATTAGTAAATTTAATTATTAATAACAAATACATAATATATACATAGGATTATAACCAATCGAAAAAAAATCAAGGGCTATGGGGGGTGTCCGGACCCCTAGGACCCCCCTTGTGTGCGCCACTGGCTGTCTGAGATTTATAGCCAGCACTAGCAAACGAATTTCACGATCCTGGCGATAAATCGAATGATAAATTTTAGTAATTTAAAAAAATGTTCTAATTTTTGAGCTAACAATATCGCCAAGATAATAATGCAGACCGAAACAAAAATTCTTATTTGTCGCCAATTGATTGATTGAACATTAACGTCGCACTGTTCAGCTACTCGAGGGCTTTTGGCGACGGACCACGTAATTTTGAACCATGGTCAAGTGACGTGGACGACACCTGAGCTGGCACCCTCTCTCCTAACTACCACACCACACCAACGGGAGGACGTTTCAGCTCTCGACAGATTTAACGTGCATCGCTGCCCTACACGGCGGGTCTTTAGTGGTACTGGGCTCGAACTCGTGACAAGACAAGCCACGATCCGATACCTATACCACTCGGCTACCGCGGCCTATTTGTCGCCAAAGTAATAATGCTAGGGTTTTTTTTGAGCCAAATAAATATCTAACAGACAAAATAAACCATTCGTAAGTAAGTAAAGATTAACTACACTGAATGGGTAAATTCAATTTTTAATTGTCCTAGGGTCAAACACTACATAAAAAGCAACAACGAAATCCTCAAAAAAAATTTATTATTTTTTATTCCATACCGTTTCCCTTTTCTTTAACAATATTCAGTTTAAAAAATTCAAATCATGATTACAAGTGGGTTTTTTTTTACAGCATTTCGAAAGTTTGTGTGAACTTTAATTATAATCATCCTGTATATCAAACAAAATAAACCCCGCGTTTCACTTTTAGTGGTGGCCTTAACTACATTATAAAATGTTTTATATAAATAATTAATTACCAGCGATAACAGCAAAGACAAATGCGGCCACTTACCTAAAAAAGAAACGTAAATAAATAAGTATACATAGAACAATAGAAAGTATATTAATAATATAGTAATAAATTGCACATTTAAATATTTACAAATCTAAGTGAGTGAGTGAGGGATATTAACGTCGCACTGTTCAGCTACACGAGGGCTTTTGGCGACGGACCACGTAATTTTGAACCATGGTCAAGTGACGTGGAAAACACCTGAGCTGGCACCCCCTCTCCTAACTACCACACCACACCAACAAAAGGACGTTTCAGCTCTCGACAGATTTAGCGTGCATCTCTGCCCAACACGGCGGGTCTTTAGTGGTACTAGGCTCGAACTCATGACATGCCTGCCATGATCCGATACCTTGACCATTGGGCTACCGCAACCCTCCCCTGGATACGAGGGGGAGGGGTGTACGTTACGCCACTGAGGAATACCCAGCGAAGCGGACGGTAAAAGACTATCTGCGATTCTACCAGTAGAAATCAGAGATTTTAAAAATGAACGATTAAAAAGGTCATTAAAATAATACATAAATGAAAATCTAACTTCTAATATACGACCATTCAATGAAAACATGTTATGGCTTCTTCAACCCTCTGTAAAGAAATTATTCAACCGTCACACAACATAAATACTGTTAGAATTCTCTAGCTTAGAATTCCGTACTTCTATTGCATCAGACCCCCCTTTTCCTATAAAAATTCCAATCTAGTCAATAAAAATCACGAATATTCGCCTGATTTGGATAATTCGAGGAACGCCAGGCCCCTAACGCCCCCTTTTCCCCTACATACACCGAAAAGGATTTCTAACGTTACCGTGGAATAGGAGTCGGAGAAAATGAATTATCGTCGTCTCCTTTTGAAGTCGATAGAAGAGTCCCCTCGGGGGGCATCCCTGAAATTTGATGCAACTCTACGAATCAAATCAGCTTTCTCAAAGGTTACCCGGGACACCCAATTGGATACAAAGTTTGCTCCGCGATGGATTAAAAGAACTGGGTCGAATCCCAGCGGGATGAATTAACAATAAAGAGTAGCTGGCGGGACTTTTAGTAAATCTAAAAAGGTAGTTAAGTTTCATTCGAAATAAAGTCTGTTGAACGAGAGTCTTAAATTCTTATTTTAAAAATAGACTGTATACTATTAAATATAAGTAGGAACAAAATTTATTTTGACTGGGGTTGGTTTTTAAAGTCACACATTAGAGCTACACTAGGAATATTGGCAACGGATCTGGATTTTGAACCACGATTCAGTGACGAAGACGATAACCGACAACTATGCCGGCACTCTTAACATCAACCAGTGGTTCAAACTTTCCACGGAAATTGGGGCAGTCTAGCGTGGGCATCCCCGGGAAACCGGAAATTTGTCGTTGCTTCTATTTTTAATTTTGTCGAGAAATTGAAAAAGTCAAAAAGCAACTTAAATTTTTTTATTATTATAAAATGACTTTGTTTTTTCTTAGCAAAATCTTTTATACAATTGTCAATATCAATCAAGTATATCATCAGTAGCGGAAACAGGAATTTTCAGGAGGGAGGGGGTCGGGGCGAAAATTCACCATTCTTGTCCCATGCTCCTTTTGATTTTGTCGATTTTGGGAACAAAACACGTAAAACAAATTATTGAATAAATAATTAGCTTTAATTAATAAATTAATCATTAATAACAAATACTTAACAAAATTTTTTAATGTATTATATAAGAATTATATTCAATCGGGAAAAAATAAAGGGCTTTGGGGGCGCCACTGTATGTATGTTCAATTAAAGAATAGCTAAATTGTTGGTTAAGGTAATCCGACTACGTTCGAACCGTGATTTTCAAACGCGTATAAATGGATAAGATTTGATATTTAGTGTCACTTAGATTGAAAATGTATATAAAATTGTTTTAGAATAGTATTATACTAAAATTATTTTAAAAACATATTTTGAAAAATAACATATAGAATGACCCATTTTTTTAAAAAATTTTCCTTTGGAAAAATGCTTCTATTATAAAAATATTTTTTTGATATATTCAGACCTCTCTACAGAGGCTAACTAAATTTTTTAAAATATATAACTTAGAAGTGGGTCTATCCATATTTTTTCTATCGGGGAGCAATTTTAAGAAAAAACGCCGATAATTTTTCAATGGTGGTTACTCGAAAATAAAATGAATTTTTTTAAAAAACCCAGTTAAGACTCTCTGGGGGGAAATCTTTTTCTTTATATAAGCGCGAAATATTATTTTTTTGGCATTTTTTTAAAAAGGGGAACATTTGAAAACGTTTTCTAAGTTAACTTTTTTCCGAAATAATTAAAAAATTTTTTCAAAATATCCTTTAAACTTTATTGTGTATTCTAATCTAAGTAACTTTTCATGAAAATATCAATTTTGCGCTTTTTTTAAAAACACGGTTTGAAAGTAGTCTATACCTTAAGGGGGATAGTCGTCTGAGATCACTTTTGATTAATTTTGCAGAGAAGTTCTCCCGAATTTCCCTTATGATGGCAGATGTTGAAAAAAAATTTTCAACATTATAACAATGTTTGGTGCCCTCTTCAAGTTTTATCATTTTATATTTTAATAAACCCAGAGAGCCGGATCTAATGGTTCTTTTTACCCGCGTCTATTGCAGCTACGAAAGTTTGTAACGTACGTGCTCAAAAATTGAAATTTTTCTTTTTTAATGTCTTGAGGAGCTTGATCTAAGTTAAGTTCGTCCATGCTCAATATCATTCAGGCCATAAAAAAGATAATTTTCGGGTTACCTCTGAATTTTCCTTTAGATTTAAATGTTAGAAGAAAATTGTTCCCCTTCAGGAACATTTGAAATTGAAAATCCTTCTTTCCCTCCAAAAAATATGCTGCCTTTAGATTCGTCTTACGGGTTCAAGAGAAAATACAAGCTTTTCACATAAACTTTTAGCATATATTAAACAGTCATCCACGAATCGCTCTCGTTTTGCTTCTAATACGATCTTGTAAAGCACATATTTTTTGAGCGCATTGATGGATATTTAGTCCCTCTGTTTGCAAATAATTTTGAGCATCACAGTACCAGTCGCCAGAAGCTTAAGTAACATAAAAACGAGTGCGATTGCATAGCGACTAAATAAACTTCCTTTCATCTGTGCGTGTATTAAAACTTTCACTCGTTTACGTCAGTTTCATTACACGGGCGCGATTTGGAAGTTGAAATATTTTTTTTTAAATAAATATTTGTGACCCCCCTTTTTTTGGCCGGGAAAAAAAACAATACAAAATTAATAACAAACACATAATTAAATTTTACGAAATATATACATAGGATTATAACCAATCGGGAAAAAAATCAAAGGCTTGGGGGGACCCCCGGACAACCGTTTTCCCCTGTCGCACTGTGCCACGAAGATATTGGCGACGGACCTCGTTATGTTGAACATCGGTTAAATGACAAGGATGACATCTCAGTTAGCCTCCCCCGCCAAAAAATCACACCCTCCAACGAAAAAACGAGCTGGCAGATTTTTTCCCCATCAACCCCTTAACCGGGAAAGGGCTTTAGAGGCACAAGGCCGAACTCATGACATTTCACCCACGAGTCCGTGACCATAACCATTAGGTTTTTGTGACCTCCGAAAATTCCGCATACTGTATAAACGATGTTATTTTTAAACGAATATGCGATGTGCGCTTTTATAAACAAATAAAAGAAATACAAAAAAATATGGTGAAATACGATTACAATAAGAATTATACTTTTAAAACAAAAGAAAAAAAAAATTCACCCATGAAAATAAAAAACAAATATATTTTGCATTTTTAAAACTTGTTTGTGAACCTGAACTTCTGCATATCACTTTTTGCAAATCAGGGGCGAGGCTACCGCGGTATCAGCCGTATCAATGATACGGGGCCCCCAAGCTACAGGGCCCCCAACATGGGTAACTACAGTCTACTAACAAAGCTTCCATATTTAAAAAAGGGCCCCATAAGAATTTTGATACAGGGCCCCCTCAGAGCTATCTGCGCCAGTGTTGCAAATATAATATTTCAGAAAAATTTGAATATTAATTCATTGAAGTATTGTAAAAATTTTAAACTTTGAATAACTCTTAAGGAAAATAGTTTCCCCAGTGGCGTAATATACACCCCCGCATCGCGGAGGGCAGGATTCTAGGGGGGTACAAAGCCTAATCTATGTTATGGTGTTTCAATCCTTTGTATTATCCGGCTTGGGGCCCAAACCTGACTTTGCAAGGGAGCTGCAATATTCTCCGTTACGCAAGTAGCGCGCACAAGGGGCTTGGTTCCAGACTCCATCTCCAAAGCCTTTGATTTTTTCGATTGATTATATAATCCTATGTATATAGTACGTAAAATTTAATTAACTGTTTGTTATAATAATTTCATTAATTAATGCTAATTATTAATTCAATAATTAATTTTTACTGTGTTTGTCGTTTACTGTTTCTCACTATAAATGATATAAACCAAACTAAAAAAAAACTGTTTAAAAACAAATATGTATATATATAAAAAAAATTAAATCAATTCCTACTTAGATCAAAGAAAATTTTTACTTTAGCTACTTTTTATTAAATAGTTACAATTAATATAAATATGTATAATATACGACAGAATCACAACATTAATGATAATGAATAAAAATGAATGACCACTTAAAGTATCGTTATTTTCATCCAAAACAATCGTGCATATAAAATTTCAGTTCAACTGAATGCTTTAAAACGTGCGAAAAAAACCTTTTCAAGTTTTGACACAAGTCGCCAAAAGGGTCGCGAAACCGCCAAAAATGATGCGAACGCGCTGTATTTGTAATTCTTTAAATAATTAGTTTTAATCAATTAATTTTTATTAATTATAATTAAATTACTGTATTGTCATCCAAAATAATCATGCATATAAAATTTCAGCTCAATGGGGCGCTTTAAAATGATTAATATTTTATATGATTAATATTTAATATTTTATTAACGATTGAAAATTCCACGAAGATAAATATATAGAGAGAGTGTGAGCTAATAGTAGGAATTGAAAAACTTTTAAAAAAGAAAAGAAAAAGCAGCTTTTAAATACATATGAACAAAAACTGATTAATGAAAAACATTTACAAATATGCATTTAACTCCATGACGAAATTACTTCAAACTCTGCATGACAGTTATCCTTTTCATTTATCAACTCAACAATTGAATTCGCTCGCATCATTAATATCAAATGTTGTTTTCGATAACATTCGCGCAGATATGAAAGAAAATACATAATAAAGCGGCAAATCTCCCAATCAAACCGAGAGAGGACCTTAAATTTGAGAATGAATAAATAATACGATAATCAAGGCAAATGATTAAAACCAAGTTCTTATAAATTATTCAGTGAGAAAAGAGCAAAGATGTCTTCCTGAGCATCAGTGGAATAAATATTTAAACATCAGGAATCATCTACCTCCAAGTTCAATACCATCAACAAAAATCCATTATTTTGATTACCGCTGATAACGACCACTTCAGGGGGTTAATAAAGACATTCATTTCGAGGACTGAATCGTTCAAACATTCATTCCCATTTAAAAATTCAAAGATTCATTTCCATAACATATTCCATCACACAGACTAATCCTCCCCCACCCCCCGTCCCTCAACCCACAGAAAGAGAAAACAAATCAAGGAAATGTGGTAAAATCGAAAATCGAAACTTGAAACATTTAACTGCGGTTACAGTTAATTAAGTTTTACCTCTCTTCCCGCCGCCCTCCCCGTTCTTCTCAAACAGGACCAGGTATTTTTAATAAAAGTTCGTAGCAAATTTCATTCCACTTGTCTCAGCGGGGGTTGTTTTTTAAACCCCTCAATTTATTTTTGCCGGAATTAAAATGGATCCCATTTTCTAAAATATTAAATTCGCCCCCAAGTATACTTTTGTTAAAAGGTCTGGTATCGCTCCGTTTTGCAGAGAATAAACTTAATTCGCTCGAAATCGCGGGGAAAAAAAGGGTTTTAATAGTTCTTAACTGTTAATTCTCTTTTACCCCGAAAATTTAAACAAAATATCCGAGGTGAAATGTTTTGACAGTGAAAAGATTTTAAAAAGCTTGTTTAAATTATTCATGTCCCCCCCTCCAAAAAAAAAATTTGTCCCCGGGAAAAAACATCGTTAAAATATATCGTGCTCCTCGGAAAGTAAGACTTAATTGTAAACTGTCTTAGCTTATTTTGGGATGCAACAAAAAACCATATCCTCAAAGTAAGACGCATTAATCAGGGACTCTTAAGACTGAGGCCCTGGGCAAACAAATGAAAGGCCCCACATGCCCCTTAAAAAGAGACAGTACATGCATGGGTAAAAACTCGTAAAACGGAAACCCTGAAAAAATAAAGGCATGACTTAAATCAAATGAAAGGAGTAATGGTAGGGGTTCCCCGGCGAGGTCTCCCATGACCCGTTGACGTCCCTTTTTCAAATTTTCCAATTTTTCGAAAAATACATCTGGAAAAAAACATCTGACCGTTGAAATTATTCGAAGCATTATCTTATTAAGGTTTCGTCGAGAACGAGACGGGGCCGCCCATCCCATGCTTAAAAATCCCCCGCTCTAAATAACGGGTGAATTTTTTCGGGTGCAAAGAACGAGAAATTTTGAACGTGATTTCAAACCTTAGTTAAATAGTTGCTTATGTCACCTGACTGACGGTTCGATCAGGCCCCCGAAATTCATCAGGCAAAGCCTGTCCCTGCTTTGCTTTGGGCACCATACAGGTTTTACATCTTCCGTTCCCCTTTTTAAAAACCCCTTTTTTGGGGGACGTTTTCCCCCAAAAATTTTCCCAACCCTCCAAAAAAAAAAAAAAAAAAAGGTAAAATATTTTAAAAAGGAAAATTTATGGGTAATTTTTAAAAGGGTTCGGGAACTTCAAGGTTTCGGCCCACTCACAGGGAAAAAGGGAAAGACCTTATAATAAAATTTTAAAAAAAAGGGATTTTTGTCCCTTTTAAATAGCGTAAAAGCTTTAACCCGGTGGAGGGTTTCTTTCGAATTTTTGAAGAAACAGTTGGGGAAAAAATTTAAATATACAGGGGGAAAAATTAGGGTTTCAAAGAAAATTTTTCTTAAGGGTTATTTTAAAAAGGGGCTTTAAAAGGGGAAATTTTTTTTTTTAAAATTTTTTGAATTTTTTAAAAACCCATTTTAGTAATAATTTTTAAATTTTTGGGATAAATATTAGCAATTATTCAAAAAGGTAATAAATTTTTTCAAATTTTACCCCAAATTTTGGAGAACAATGGGAATGGGGCCCCCCCCTTAATTCCCCTTCCTTCCGGGGGGGCCCCCTTTGATATTTTCCCCCCTTTTTTAATTAACCCCTTCGAAATAATGGAGGGGGCTGATCTCAAAGGAAGAATTCAAAACTTTTCCCCCCCTTTTTCCCCCCCCCCAAAAAATTTTTATAAACGGTTTTACCCCCCCGGGGGGGTTTTTTTTCTTCAAACCACAATTACATGGAAAAGGGCTTCGCTACTGATTGTAGCACCATACAGGTGACAGTACATTTTGGCTCGATTCCACCCCAATGTTTGAGGTAGAACAACCCTGGGAATGGACAGGGACCTCCCACCTCTTCCAATTCCACCTTCCTTCCGAGAAGACTTGGGGCTTGACGGCTATTTGAAGTACTCCCTTGCTGCACAGGCAAACATCCATGCCTTTTCCGGAATTGGAACCCAGGCCTTACGAACTACTATATCCGGATGGGCGGCTGACCTCGGTCAAGTGATGAGGAAGACACTTGAGCAAGCACTTCACTATTCAAACTTCCACAACCACAACGGGAGAGCTTTGAGTTTCGTCATATTTAACGTCCATCAGCCCTCTACACGGTGGGTCTTCAGTGGTACTTGTGCTCGAATTCATGACACACTGGCAACGAGTCCGGGAACATAATCACTAGGCTACCAACAGCAAACCAGAAGTTTAAAACAAAAATAGCTCCCAGAAAGAATAGTCAATGTTTCAATAAACAACGACAAGGTTTTGTAATAATTGTATATTATTGTGCACAGTGGCGCACACAAGGGGGAGGTCCGGACACCCCCCCAAGCCCTCGATTTTTTTCCGATTTATTATAATTCTAAGTATATAGTACGTAAAATTTAATTAAGTATTTGTTATTAATGATTTTTATTAATTAATGCT
Organism: Trichonephila inaurata madagascariensis; assembly: GCA_019973955.1. Lineage (NCBI taxonomy): Eukaryota > Metazoa > Arthropoda > Arachnida > Araneae > Nephilidae > Trichonephila > Trichonephila inaurata. The sequence goes on along the minus strand of BMAV01005780.1, from coordinate 3,227 downwards.
AATTATTTATTCAATAATTAGTTTTTACTGTGTTTGTTCCACGAAAATCGACAAAATCAAAAGGAGCATGATACAAGAATGGTGAACTTTTCGCCCCCGGGAAACCCCTTAAAAAATTCCTGTGTGCGCTACTGATTGTGCATGAAAAATACGACATTCCGTGAAAATAATATATATCCCCCTTTTTGCATCAAAAATTACTATTAGATCTTATTTTCGGAAAAATACGATAGAAAGAAAAGTATCTGGAATTCTTCTCCAAAACTATAGATAATTCCAAAAGCTAAATGCATTCCTTTGATAAATCACCAACAAGATTCTCTCAACCACAACACAAAAATTCATATAAAAAAGCGATATAAATTCCTTATTTAAAATTGCAGTATAATTACTCGTTCAAAATTCGCTTAAACTATGTGTGCAAACTCTTCAACATAATTTTTTTTAAAAAAAAAATAAAATCTTTTGAAACAAAACATGCATTTTTCACATCGCTAAAAAAAAACCCAAGCTTATGCATTTTTAACGCTTTAAATAAAAATTGCCCTGAAAATAACACAATAAATGCTTTTAAATTAATTAATAACGGGCTAAAAATACATAAAAATAAACTATTTAACTAAAACTTTCCTTGTTTCAACAATGAACTTACTCTTCATAAGAGCACGATAAATGCATCTTTCCGAAAATATGTCACTTTTTAATTATCTCACTAACGAAAACACGACCATTAAATAAACAATAAATACTCCGGACATTTTATAATCCAGATAACAGCACTAAAAGCGATTAATAAATTCCTCAGATTAAATTAATCACCAACACGCTCCATCAAACAACCAGAGAGAGAACCAAACAAAAATTCCTAAAACTAAACCACATATCCCATGAAGAAATTCCACGGGCGCGTGACGGGTCTAAAATATTCACGAACATAACCCAAACCCCTAAAACCGGGCAATGAAACGTCTAAATTAGCTTCCTCTGTATGATGGATGGGCGAAAAGCACCTAAAACAAGAGTTCATAACGACATCAAAATCCGTTTTATGGGCAAAACGCATAAGACGCCGGACTTCCAAGACAATATTAGGAGGGAAATCGGGAAAGAGGGCCATTCTGCTAGGAGCGGTGAAATATCTTTTTCTTAATAATTCCGAGCAGTTGTTTTATGGACCCTGAATAATGAAGTGGCGCTAAAAGGGTGATAGTAATCCGTAGAAGTGGTTCAGGGGGTCGGTGCGAGGTTATTAGGATTTCGGGTGATGGTTTTGGGTTTGGTTGTTTAATAGCAAGCTCTTGATTAATGTAAGATGAAGAGTCATGCAGAGGGTGACTAATCCGAATAGATTGTATCGTGTTAATGGCGCTCCATAGCAGGTTAAGATATCCAGAGGTTCGTGAACCCTTACGGGAGCCCATGAGAATAATTCAGGGATTAATGAACTTGGATGAAAAAGAAAAATATAACTATTGTGATACAGCCCCCCTTTGATGACCGTATCTTTGATTGTCAGCGTGAGCTAGAGGTGTAGGGTTTTCAAAAAGAATAAACATTTTAAATTCTTAATATGACTTTATTAAAAATAGAACTTAAATGTCTAACAATTTAGATCAATTTAAATAGCGAGAATCTAGAATGAAAAAAGCACACACAAAGATAGTTAAACCGAATCGCGTAACTTAGACCATTTTCTCTAAATAATTATTCAATCCGCCTCTACTCTACTTCTAATAATATTTTATAAGTCCTAATATCAAATAATCAGTCCTACCTTAATCCAACCTAAGATTCGATAACTATATGGAAACGTCTGGGCGCGCGTGCAATGGTATGCACCTTGTAGTAATGGCTGGGTTTCCAGGTAACTTCACGAGTGGCTGTCAATTCACGCCTGTATCTCTTCAAACATAACTTTCCCCAAATTGCCGTCCTGCTTACAGAAACTTCTGTTCTTTTAAAAGCTATCTTATTTGCATTTCTTGTTCACATTTCGCTTCTTGGATTTTGGTTGGAAAAGAGTTGCCATTAATCTTGGCCACCAAAGAACCCAGAGGTTATGTTAAAGAAAACACGCGTGAGCCCGTCACGCTTTATATTCTTATTTTCAGCGATAACTAATAGAACTTTGCATTTCGTTTTTTCTTGGTCTTTGTATTGGGTCAGTCCATAAATTCATGCGCACTTTTTGATAAATCTTTAAATAATATAAAAACACACAATTTAACATTTTAATCAATTATATATTTTCCTCCATTATCTACAATGTCCCGCCATCTTACAGGCAGCTTTTTTTATGCCATTGCTGAGGAAAGACTCTGGTTTTGATGCAAAAAAAAACCTTGAAAGTTGATTGTGTACATCTTGTTTAGAATTTAATTTTTTTCCCAGTAAAAAATTTTGTAAGGCACGAAATAAGTGAAAATCACTTGGAGCAATATCTGGAGAGTAAGCAGGATGTGGTAAAAGCTCCCAATTAAATTCGCTAATTTTTTGCAGCATTGTTCGAGCCGTATGCGGTCTAGCGTTATCATGATGAAACAACACTTTCTTGATATTAACCAATCGTGGGTGTTTTTTTAGATCAATTCTGAGTTTAGACGGCAAAGTTGTTCACTATAAACTTCTAATGAATAAATGATATGATTTGGTTCTAATAGTTCAAAATAAATTACACCATACATATCCCACCAAACACTCAAAAGAATCTTTTTGGTATGTAAAGACACCTTTGCTGTTGGAATCGGCTGCTTATCTCTATCTGACCATGTTCTTTTCCTTGTGACGTTATAATAATCCATTTTTCGTCACCTGTTACCAAACGAATTAAAAATGGCTCTCTTTCGAAGCGAGATAAAAGGGCAGATGTTTATTCGCTGTTGACAATTGACTTCGCGGATAGCTCATGCAGTACCCACTTTCCAAGCTTTCCCACTCTTCTTTAAATGACGAAAGACTGTTCCATGAGATGAATTCGTCCTTTCTGCGATCTGATACATAGTTAATTGTGGCTCTGACTCCACAAGATTTCGAATAATGTCATCATCAAAATTGACAGGACGTCGTGAACGGGTTCATTCATCAATGCTGCTTGTCAACTTTAAATTTTTAAATGATCCATTTCTGAGGCATCTCCCTTTCGATTTAACTATGTAATTTGGCTCTGACCTCCAGATTTGAAATTCATCAAAAAAACAACTGAAGAACGTTTTTTTTTTTTTTTTTTT
>BMAV01005779.1:0-19960 GCA_019973955.1 Trichonephila inaurata madagascariensis | reverse complement strand
GTATTATTACAATAATGTTATTATTAAATTTTATTATTTAAGAATTTAAAATCATAAAATTGCTTTTTTAGTTTTCGAGCTTCCCATAACAAAAAAACGGTTGGCTTAGAATGGTAGCCAGGGAGAAATATGAAGCAATGCTTATGGTTCCCAACAGCTCCGAAAACAGAGAAATCTAGGTTGCTAACTTGGTGAGTTATCGTGAAAGTTCATGTTTGCAAAATATTTTAAGCACTAAAAAATCACTTTTTAAATTTTTTTAAATCTAAAATTGAAAGGAAATAAAAGTCTTTCGAATTAAAAAAAACATTTTTTAAAAAGTTTAAAGATAAATTTATGAAAAATGTGTTTCTGAATAGTATCAATAACTGTTTACATATATTAAACACAATCTAAAAGTTTATTAAAAATATGTAGTGTTCATTACTGAAAATATGTTTATTTAGATATTTTTTTAAATAGTACCTTCTCCCTATAGTACCATTAGATATTCTTAAAATAAAAATAATTAACTTAGTATAATTAATGTAAATAGTTTAATCAGATAAGTAAAATAGTAATTTAATTATGATTGTGTTGGTTTTTCCAAAAATTGCAATGAGACATCTACATTACTTGTCTAAATACTTGTTACTTATAATTCTTCAGATTTCTTTTAAATCACTTATAAAAAAAGTTAAAATTATTCATTTTAACCAAAAGAATTCTTTAGTGCTAAATTTTCATCAAAAGTCGCATTTTAATGACATCCCTTCATTTTCTGGACATAAAAATATTAGTTTTTGTAAATAATTAACATGAAAAATTGAGTTAAACCATAACATGTGTATGACTGTGCAAAATATTTGTATTTCAGAGCTCCTGAAAAATACTTAATTCAATTATGATTATAATTAGATGTTTATTCATAATTATTTTTAGTGTTTTAATGTTAATAAAGTTTAATTTATAATTTAAATTAGTAATTATATAGCTTATATATAGAGCTATGTCTATCAAAATTTACTTTTTTTTATTTCGTCTCCAAACTATTCCTTCTATAAATATTTTTTGAATAAATTAGTAACTTAGAAATATTTTTTGTTCTTAATGCTTATAAAATAACATTTCATTAGCATTTTAATTAATATTTTTAAACAGAAAATCTGAATGTAAAAAAGTTCTTAAAACACGCAAAATATTTAAAAATGTTTCCAACATTTTAAAGAATTTTTCATACATTTTTTAAAAAATTGTTATAATTTTTACAAAGCTTTTTATTTTAATTTTTTCAATTTGAAATTAAAAATAAACAACTCCTTTGTTTTTTTCTTAAAATAAAACAATCTTTCCAAAAATCAATCAAAATTGCAAAATTTTGAAATTTTTTATCTTTCAAAAAAATAGCTTAAATCTAAACACAAAAGTTTTCCCGAATTTTTTTTTTTTAAAATAAATCTCTTCTTTTTGAAGTATTTTCAAAGTTCAGAATAATAATATACAAAAAAAAGTTTTTTTTTACCTTTGGCAACGAACTATTGAAAAGTACAAAAGAATCGTTTGAAATAAATAAGATGGGCCTTAATGAAGTGGGAAATTTACGAGATTTAAGGGACGCAGCTGTTGTATCAATATAGTTGTTTTATTTAGAAAGTTAGTAAATTAGTTAGTCAAGAAACGAATGAATTATAAATTTTTTTTTTTTCCCCTTTTGGGGTGTATTTTGGGGGAATCATGTAAGTTTGAGATTTATATGTGAAAGTAATCATATTAACCTCTTTTTTCAGTTTTTATTTTGTTGATATAATTTGGAACAAATAAAATTCTGTGTAGTATTTTCATATTCATCTAACTGAGGTCTTATGTTTAAAACCTGAATTGAATTATGAAAAGAAAGTAAAATATTTGAATCCTTGCGTAATATATATATATATATGGAATGTTAGTAAATAATATTTCATTTTTACGTCGTGAAATAGAATGATCTACAAAGAGTTCTAAAAGATCTTTTATTAATGTAAATTTCGAATAAAGTTCATATTTACTTTAGAATCAACTGTAATATCAATATCTATATACAGTGGACCACACAAAAGTGTTCTTACACTTGCAATTTCTAATAAAATTTAATGTTTTCGACTACTAAAAATTAATCTATCGGAATTATAATTTTTTAATGATATCTGCAACTTGTTCTTAATGGAATGACATAATGAATTTTTTAAGAATAATATAACTATTATTTTTCAAAATTAAAAATCAAAAAGCTTCGAAAAAATTACGCCACAAAGGTCTTCGTACACTTAACAAAAATCTCAAAATAGCTTTAAATATTGTACTTCTATCTTAATTTAGTACTAAATAGGATATTTCGTAGTATCCGCAGCAACTTTTAAATAGTATTTATACAATTTTTAAAAAATTAATTGTGTCATTCCATTAAAAATAAGTTGTAAATTACAATTCCGGTGTATTAATTTTTATTAGCTGAAAACTTAAAATTTTGGGGGGAATTGCAAGTGTACGAACAATTTTGTGGACCACTGTATATGTGTATACATTTCCCAATAATTCCGAATTTCTCCACATGTTTATTATTATGCTATTTATCATTGGCATTTCAAAAATTGGAAAATGACTGTTGCAGAAGGAATTTTAACGAATTTGTCATTTGTGAACTATTAAAAAGACGTAAATATTTTACAACGATATGAAATACCATAAAATAAATGATTAACGTGAATTCATTCAATATGTTTGATCAGTACCACTCTTTTACTTTCAAGGTACTGCTTACAGAGCACTGAAAATTTATGGCAGTGAAAGAATTATTTACAATTTCGAATTACGAACGATCAAAGGCTTCGCTATAAGTTGATGTAGATATCAAACATTTTATTCTAATTCATTAATTTATCATGAAATAACATTAATGCTTAAAATAATTGCTGTGTCACTCGTTGTTAATGTTATTATTCCGTTTATTGAGCGGGTTAATTATGTTTTTCTGATTATTATACATTTTGTAATAATGTCTTTGTTGTTTAAGGGTTAGTTTAATATATTTTCGTATTGTTGTTCAATTCCAAATAAACGTTGCTAATTTTTCTTCCCCTTTTTTTATTTGTTTATTTTTTTTGTTAACAAAAAACCACGAAACACAGAATAACAGTATAAAATCAGATGATATCGTAATATACAGCAATCGATTGTATAAAAATAAATGGGAACAAGGGTTAGAATTGCCACTGTTCCAAACGAAATAATTAATTACTTCGTCTTTAACAGGTCTTGGTAATTTTTTTGGTTACGATTTTTGTTCCGTTTCAACTCAAAAAATATATCTGTTCAGTTCCGAAAAAAATTATTTTTTATATTTTATGTATATTCTTATTTTAAATCATCTACTAATTCATTCAATTTAATTAAATCTGCCTTCTACAAGTAACTTCAAGCGAAACTAAAACAGAAAATTTCTTGTGAACATCAAAACATGTACATGTAATGATGATAATTTTATGGTTGACGTTAAATTAGAAAATATCGATTAGTTAGTTATAGAAACAAAATGACTGAAGACATATGGAACCAAAATAAACCGATATTTTTTTCGTTTCAGTTCCGATTTGCATTTCGACTAAAATAACAGTTTTTTACAGTTCACGGTTTTCTGTTCAGTTCCAGTTCGAAGTCCTGGTCTTTAACTGTTTGAATTTCTCCGTCTAATTAATGGAAGATGTGCGCTAAAATTCCCTTCGTAGGATCAATTAAGCATCCGTGGCACGAGTAGCCACAACAGAGTAACTCAATACTAATTAATAATGCCTTTGTACTGAAAAAATTGTTAACAACTCAATATATAATTCTATGTAAATAGGCAATGTGATCTGAATGATTTTTATTTTCTACGTAAATACAAATTGAAATTTGACATAAAAATGATAAATTTTCATCCATGAATACTCATTAAATCCTCATTAAAATGCTTCTGATTTCTAATTCTACAATTAATAATAAAGATATTTTTAAAGAATTCTTTGAATTCTTTATCTCTTGCAAACCATTTTAAGTAGCTAACAAAAGAAATATATCTCCACACCAAAATGGAAAGTCCTATACGTTCGATTTAAAAATTTCCCTTCGAATAAAAAAGGATCTTTCTATCAATTTCCTCTTTTTCATCATAGTTTTTCATTCGTCCCGGAATTGAAAATTAGAAACTTGTCATTTTGAACAGCTATCACACATATCTAAGAAATTGATTGTCATAGACGTCAATTCGAACCACCATTTTGCAACAGAGATAATAATAGGGTATTTCCCTTTAATACGGAAGTAGCAATCAAAAACGGTGTTCCCTCAATAAAATAACTTTTCTGATGTCTTTCTTTAAAAACGTTTCCTGATGTGGAAAAATGAGTTATTATTCTAAGGTCTGATTTCCTTTTCTTAGAAACAGAAGACTTTCAATAATTAGGTGAGGTATTGAAAGATTTTCAGTAATAAAAAAAAATGTTTTTCGATATCTAGGAATAGTTTGGAAATTTATTTCATAAAAATGAAAGGTAACTGTGTGTTTGTCTCTAACATTGCAATTTATGAAAATCTATAGAATTTACTTCATCTATTTCTGTAATCAAGTAATAAAAGTTAAACGAAAATGGTGAAAGCCCTGAAAATATAACGTTTATATGTGATGATGTAATACATTATAAATATTGATTATAAGTGTGAATGATATTGCGAAGTACAATAAGTCGTAAAGAGGAATATTAGAGGGTAGAGGACAGTTAAAGTATGACTTCTCAGAGAAATTTTTATAATGGAAATGTGTTTAAAAGACTTTTTTCTTTTTTATTTAAAAAGTGGAGAGTATGAAAATAATATATAATTTTCTATTGGTGTTTTTTTTAAAAAAAACAGAAGTTAATTAATTCATTTAAAATTTGACGATATTGTTATTTCTAACTTTCGGTGCATTTAAAATAAAATCTAAACCACCAAAATTTTTATTACGGAAAAATCCATGAACTTTCATAATACGTATAGATAATGACGATAAATGTACCTGATAATACGATAAATGTACCTACATACGTTTTGGCTTCACAGAAGGTTTAATTTACAATTTCTTAAGCTGATCACCTTAAAAGAAATACTTAATTATCGACAAACAGATACTTTATAGATATTTCAATAAGGGATACATTTTCTGTCAAAAAAAAAAAAAAATTAGAATTAAATATTTCTTTATTACCTGGTTTTGATTCAGGGAGGAGTCCTTTTAAAATTCGAGAAACACTTAAATAAGTACCGGTAATACCAAATGATATAAGAAATTGAATATTAGCATTGTAATTTGATAATTCATTTTGTAACAAAAGCAAATAATCAATCCGCATGATTTGTGACTCAGAGAACTTAATATTTTTTACTGTAAAAGGTCTATTATTGTTAAAGATAATGAAACACATTACGTATGTTGTTTTTCTTGCAATGATACACTACTTGTGGGAAAAGAGTTTTACAGAGAAAGTACTCTTCCCATCATTAAATTGAATAAGATTATGGCAACCCTAGAAGATGTCAGCAGGGTTATCAGATTGGTAATATTTTCGTCTTGGTGACAGATTTGGGACAAATTGCCGTCAACGAACCAAAGAGAAGTATATGGAATCGATCCTTCTGGAAACTATCTAAAGGTCGATGGAGCTCAAAAATGAATCAGTCGAGTTCAGAATCTGCTTGTTCGTTGTCTACGATAAGACAGAGAGACTATCTGCCTGAGTTCCTACTAATAAAACTGATCAAGAGAGGTTTTTAGCCCCATAAAGCTTATCTATAACGATTGTGTTTTTCCATTACTGTAAATAATCTGTTTTAATGTTATTCGGGGAAAAAAAGCTTAATTTATCTTCGGGTAGTCATTTATAAAATCGTTAAATCGCTTAAATCCATGAAGAATATTACATTACTGTGATTAATATCAGAATGGTAAAAAAAATATACTCAATATTTAGCTTTTTAATAACATTTCAATTAATTCATACACGAATGAAAGTGAAAATATTTTACCGTAAAATTATATAATAAGGTAAAAACCTCTTTCGCCATGTCATAAACTTTATCAAACAAAGGCGTTTAATAGAGGCTTAGCAACAATTGAAAATCTAAGTGAATCCCAATTATGGTTGAGCGCACCAAAACGAGCAATCAAAATAGTCAAGGTAAATTTTCCTAGCTTCTTCACCTCAGCACTTGCAGATGAAACGGTAGACGCGTAAATCATATTTCATCTTAGCAGATAGAATATAGCGTAAGAAATGATGCCCATTATGAGTGTGTTTTGATTGGATGGCAAGTTATATTTCATTGCATCCCTTTTGTTTCTTCATTGCACAACCAACATGCAAACGTTTTATGATTCTAATGAGATCATTAAAAGAAATCACTTCCGGTATGATGGAGCGAATTGATTCTATAAAATTGAAAAAATAGGAATCTCTCTTATATATCGCTCGGTAGAAATACAGATGCCAGCAGCAGTCTTTTTGTAAGCTTAATTCATTAGGTGTGAAAAGAAAGGATTTTTCAAGAACAAAGTGCGGACGTCCATGAAATTAATGGATTCTGATCCTTCTCAAAATGATAAATAATAAATAAAAACTGCTTTTTGAAATAAGTAAAGGTTTTATTGTTTGAAAGAGCATATTCCGTTAAAAGGCGTTTAATATTAATTGAAAATCGATATTTACTAATCTTTCAGCAAGCGGCAGTGAGCAAATTATTTTTATTGAAATAATCATTTGTTGATAATTGAGTTACCTAATTACATGCAGTCAAACATAACGTATTGATCAAAAAATATTCTTTCGTTATAAGGCGATTTTGATTAATTTTTTTTAATCCACAGTTTGATACACTAGCCTAGCTAGTCCTGAGTGAGTCTCGTATCAAAATTTTTTAACGCCCTTTTGGGGGCCCCTTAATATATTAACAATTTTTCCTCATATATGTTTGGGCCCTTGTAGCTTGGGGGCCCCGTATCATTGATACGGTGGCAGCTACGCCCATGGATTGATACAATGCTGTTAGAAAAGCTTATTAAAAATATATTCGTAATTTAGAAGGAAAAAAGACTGTCAGATAAATCTGTTTATAAATAAATAGATTTTAATTGTTCCTTTTCAAAATATGCAGATAACAACAAATGTTTGGTGCATTCTATGACGTAACAAGTATTATAAAAAAATTGTTTTAAGTCAATTCCTATTTAGATCAACAAAGAAAGACTTTATTTTAACTACGTTTCATTAAATAGCTAAAATTAATATAAATTTGTATATATATATGACAGAATCACAATATTAAGTGACAAAATAGAAAGCGATTTTCCTTACAATTTTCCATTTTCCTTTCTATATATTCTATATATGATGTTGGACTACTTTTGTTTGTTTGTTACTATTTATTCATTAAATTTAATTATTCTAATAAAATAGTATAGTAAACGCTGTATTCTCAGAAATTAGGCCATCCCAGGTGGAATTCTAACCCACGACCTTTGGATTAGAAGTCCAAAGCGCTATCCATTGCACTACAAGGACACAACACTCTATTTTTCTTTCTGTATATGCTGTTGGACTATTATTTTTTCTTGTTATTTATTAATTTTTTAATTTAAGTAATGAATTAATATTTGAAAAAACTGTATTAACATCAAGCATTATCCACTATAATTTTAAAGCAAATACGGAACTTCAATCGATGAATAGAAAAGTACTTATCAAATTACTGAAAGTTTGAGCTAGATATATATATATAAATATTTATAGGTAGATAGTGAACTAATAGTAGGAATTGCGAAAAAGCGCAAGGAACCAAAACAGATTTACTCGAACGAGATGAAAATTTGATGTACAAGTATTAAAATGAAAAAACAACAGTATCATAAGAGTTTAAAAATCGGGAAATAAAACAAAAAATTAAAAAAAAAAGTAAGTACGGAGTTGACCCTGATCCAAGCTGCTATCCGGCATGGCACTTTCCTTGTATAATGGGCGAAAGTCTTCCTACGGAATCACTTACTTTGTACAATCCAGTTGGCGAGTCAGATTAGGGAAATCCAAGGAGGGAGGGAGAGACCCAAACGGCATTTGGTTGTGGTGGGGTTATTCTGACAATGGCTTTTAAGAACCTACCTTTAAATCCTTAACACTTTCAAAGTCGATAAGAGTGGTACTGTATTTAGTCATTATGGCTACCAACAATCTGTCATCACATAATGTTTAGCAATGAATCCCACTTTAGTCTAAAACCAAATGACGTCCGAATCCGTGTCAAAGAGCTGGGACAGTGTACCAATCAGCCTATGTCTTACAGAGGTATGGAATTATTATCCCTGATGCGATGATGTGAAGTACTATCTCTTACAAGTGCAGGTGAAGCCTCCAAGTACACAAAGGTTTCTCAATCAGTAAGTAATGCCCCCTTGGGGGTCGTGATAACTCTATGAGGGGGACGCGAGGATATTGAAAAGTCGAAAACAAAAATTATTTAAAAAATTAATTTACTGAAAGCAAACAGACAAAGTATACTTTCTGATATAATAAAATATAAAATACACATTTACACTGATATAATACACTTATAAATGTATCAGTACTGTACAATGTATTTCATTAATAATTTAACAATACTAAGTTAAGAACAAATTTGATAATTATGAGTGATTCCTTGGGTTTGTGTGTGTGTGTATTAACACTTATCTTGATAATTTGTGCGGTTTATAATAATTCCTTAACTGCCGATTAAAAGTTACGCGATTCACTCCCTAATCCACCGTTTTCCATGTAGAGGAGCGTATTTTGATGGGGGTTCCAGGCAGAAGAGAAAAGGAATAAAAAGCAAATCCTTTTAAATAAGTAAATCTTTCGTAAACACTGTCAAGGTACTTTTATTGCGTTCCAAAGCCTTAGGAATAATTTTATGGATAGCACTGCACAGAAAAGATCGTACTTCAGAAAGACATATATATACGTCCAGAAAATTAATACTTTGACTGAACGAGACGTTTATATACGTCGGTGGCACATGAAGGTCTAAGTCTTATTGTAGCTTTAGTGTCAAAGTTTAGTATTATTGAATTCAATACATTGTTATTGTATGGAGGGGGGCGATGGAAATGGATGATTTGAATAGTGGGTCACATATTGAAAAGTTTGAGAAGCACTACCTACTAGGTATGTGCAGGCATCTGCAACTAAATGATGTGTTAAATACATTCTATTGTAGATTGCGCGCTTTTCATGGTGCGTCATACCGAATCATTTTCCAACAAAAATATTTTATTCCCAGGCCCCACATACAATTCGTATCCTTTAGACATCTGCATGGTGTTGATGTTTTGAAGTCTCCACCTCAGCCAAAGTGCCACTCAAACTTTAGCTAATTAGACATAAATGAGATTTGGTAGGCCACCAGATTTGGATTTCCCCAAATACCACAGATCTGAAACAATAACCGTAGAATGTCTTGCTGAATTTATAGCAAAATCAGGATATGAATCTTTGTCTCTCAATTATTTTAACATTCAGAGAGCCAGAGAGTTTAACGTGTATTACTAATCACTGTGATCTGTACTATGGTTTTGAATTTCATTATCTGTGCATGTAGGGGCCTTACAAATGTTTCAACTTCAATATAAGCAGTCATTTTTTCATGAAGGTTCGTTTCTTTTGTAAAAGAGTATACATAAAAGACGTATATAAATTACTTATTTGCTAAAAACTATGCAAAATACATAACAATAAATCTTAAAAAAACTTTTTTAAGTAACGTTATCTTAAAAATGCTTAAAAATCAGCAAATGAATGAAAACTAGTATTTGAAATTCAGCTTATGTGATATGCCGTAAAACGCAAGCGTAATTGATAAAGATATTTGATTTCAATATTCATCAGAATTTTAAAGGAGACGTTAAATTAAGGAGACGAGACAGGAATGCTGTTAGCAGAATTAATGATTCTAATTAAGGTCAAATTGACGAAAGAGAGAAAGGTTGTAATGAATGAGAAGAGATGAAATTAGTTTCTCAAACATTAAAAATAAAAAAGTAGAACGGTACATTAAGAAATTTCGGAAAAATTACTTTTGAAATCTCCATAATTAAATATTGAATCATAAATAACAGACATATGTGTATTCATAAAAAGAATGTGACTTTATAATTTCATAAATTACGTATTTATTACAAGTACAAATACGCAGTGCACAGAATTCAAAAATGATTAAATAGCCATCTATATGCTTCAATTTTGAGGTTATGCAAAAATTTAAAAAAAAGATTTAAATTGTCTTGTAATAAAACATTGATTGTGCTTCGCTCTAATAAATGATATATAAAACTCGAAAAAATTTAGATAACGGCTCGCCAAAACAGATGCAAACTGGCAACCTACTATTGTCAAATGTACATTAAATATATAGAAATTGTAGTAGTAGATCCAATAATGTATTATTTGAATATATAGAGTGATAGTATCAACCACAAAGACAGACAAAATGAACTTTGTTGATGTAGATACATGTTGAACTTCTCTCCAAGTACAGTAGAATAATGTACACACTGACAAAATAAATTAAGAGAATTTGCATATTTTTATCGAATTGCATGAAAAGAGCTGAACAGAATGAAAACCACTGCTTCTAGATAAAGATGTAAAATCTTGTACGACAAATACGTACAAGTGTGTAGGTGGAGCTAGCAGAAAACAGACTTTATAAGCGCGTAAGTTAAGAAGTTACTTGCCTTGCCAGCACACCTCAGCGAATTTCTTAGTGTTATTTTGAAGCAATCGGTTCAATTCAAATTGTAACAGTAAAATGAGTAACCACCAATGTTTATAAGGATGGAATGAGGTGGTGAATTTTGGAGAGGCTAGAAGCAGGTCAATGTAAAGTCCAGATTTGTAGAGAGTTAAATTTAACGCTCAGCGTCGTGTGTAACTTTTGGAAACAGTTCCAGGATACTGGACCCATCGAGAGAAAACCTGGTCAAGGTCGTCCAAGAGCCGTGACAGACAGAGAAGATTGCCATTTGTCGATTATAGCGAGGCGTAACAGAAGGGCTACAGCTTCTCAAATATCTCGTTACTTGTATGCAGCCACAGGAACCCGTGTATCAAGGGTGACTATTTCAAAGAGACTTCATGAGAGAGGTTTGTTTGCCAGAAGACCTGCTGTTTGCGTTCCGCTCACGTCTACGAACAGGAGAGTCCGTTTAGCATAGTGCAGACTGCATAGAGATTGGAGTATGGATCAATGGGTGACCGTTCTGTTCACTGATGAGTCCCGTTTCAGCCTAAATACAGATTATCACCATACTTTTATATGGAGAGAACCAGGGGCCTACTACCAACCCTCCAATTTCTGCGAAATTGACAATTATGATGGAGGAGATTTAATGGTCTGGACAGTCATCATGTTGGATGGCCGTATACCTCTCCATGTCTTTGAAAGAGGCTCTGTGACTGGTCTGAGGTAAAGGGATGAGGTCTTGAAGCCCTATATTCGCCTTTTCAGGGGTGCATGTGGCCCCGAGTTCATTTTAATGGACGATAACGCGAGGCCACATAGAGCTCTTCTGGTAGACTAATTTCTGAGTGAGGATATTCACCGTATAGATTGGTGATCCAGGTCTCCATACTTCATCCCTATAGAGCATGTCTGGAACACTCTGGGGAGGGCAATTGTAACTAGCAACCCCTTCCGAGAAACATCCAGAAAATGAAAACAGCGTTGCTGAACCAGTGGGACCAATTGTCACAAGAACTGAGAAACTGCCTTATTACATTTATGACATCACGCTACAAGGCCTGTATGGGGGTTAATAGGGGTGTGACCATACTATTAACTCATTTTGTTCATTCTGCAGCCACTTATTTCATACCTTCCAACTCCAACGAGTGTTACGCATGATCATGCGTGTGTATTGCAATTGTTGAATGGTTATTTGTTTTGTTTTGTACCAATGCATGTATGTAACAAATTTCATTAAAATCGGTCCTGTAGTTCTAGAGACAATTGATCAAGTCTGAAAATTCTCTTAATTTCTTACACCAGTGTAATTAGTGTTTATATACAGTAGTAATAAAGAGTAAAAGTGTATGTGTTTCTTTGAAAATTAGGTAACAAACCAATGCTTACAAAATAATTCGTAATGATAGCCTCAGTAAATTGACAATGTGATAAAAAATACAAGATGGAAATATTGGTTTTTGCAGTTTTAAAATAGAGGCGAAAAACACATACCAACATGTACAAGAATAGACAAGGTTTCAGTATGGATATTTATTCACACACAATTAAAACCATTTATATTGTAGCATTTAAAAATAGAAATAAGCTTGGAAATAAATTACGCAGGATTTTAATAACATTCAAATTAGAACAACAAAAAAATTCGAATAAAATTAATGAAAGAAAATATTTAAAAACATAGATTTAAAAACATTGATTTCATAAATTTCTCTCTCATAACTTCTTTAAAAAATTTTAAATTTTCATTCATTTTTCATGTTTAATTATTGTAAGTATAGAAAATCCTATAGAGAAACAATTGCAAAAATAAAAACTGCAACAATTTCAAAACTTCCTTCATAAGTGGAAACTTATTAAATTTCCCTTATTATAAAAATTGTTTGATAAGAGTCAAAAAACGGAGCTTCCTATAAATTTAAAAATATATTATGCTTCTCTTCTGAAATATTGTACCAAGATTACAAACCTTTATTTCAAATTTATATACCTGTAAAAATTTAAAATAATTAACAGTCAATTAAATAAATTTTAAGTTTCTTGAAATTAATGTTTAAAAGTTTATGCTTTACCATGTCTGCAAAATCTCTCTCAATAATGTTAGTCTATCCATGCATGTGTTTGTGTATATTTTATTTTGTATTAGCAGTTTTACAAATTGGTGTTTAAATAAATATACTAGTTAAATATATTATTGATATGTACTTAATAGAGGTATAAAAAGTGAAAAAATGAATATCAGTAATTTCATAGAAAAAATTTTCGTTGCAAATCACAGTAACATTGTCAGTGTTGGAAAAATTAAACTACACGTTAAACGGTTTTCTAAAATAGTTCAGTCATCAATTATAAAATGTAGTTTTACACTAATATAAATATTAAACCTTATTTAATCAAAGTACTTTATTGAGTGTACTCTTTTACTATTACATGTTTTAATAATCGCGTTTTTATTCTCAACAGGAAAGAAGTGTCATCATCCGACCAGGTACTCAACTGAAAAGATTGATTCACCTGTAGAAGAAAGCAATAGAATTAGAATTTTTTGACTGGAGTGATATTTATGTATCTGTGCACTGAAATTAATCTGGACAATAAAAATCTAATTTAAACTTAAAAAGAATTCCTTCGTTATTATCCTTCTTCACAAAACAATGCATTAACAGATTTTTGACAAATTCAAAGTATTTTAAAAATTTGATGCAAAAGTATTTCTAATTTTGAGCGTCTTAAAATTGGCTATTGAAGTTAAAGATGGAAACATTCGGTTAGATGACATGCTTTGGTAATATTTATTTCGTTGGAATGCAAACGATTTCAAATTCGACAAATCTTTTATTTTTCGGTCTGTAAATAACGGAAAGAAATAAAATCTTCCAAATAAAATTAAAAATATTTCACTACAAATTTAAAAAATGGTGATAATAATGCGAATGTAAAAAATTCATGTTTGTCGAAAACATTATAAAAAGAATAACTTTTTTAAAATTAAATATAGAATATGCATATAATTGAATTATTTTGCCTAAATAAAACTTTAAAAAATAATGCTTGATTGTGAAGTAAATAAATATTAACAAAAATAAAAAATCGTTTGCACGAAAAAAAAGTCGTTTTAATGTTGAACAGAAATTTCGTATTATAAATTAAGCTGTATGCATTGGTACTGATATGGTACTACTCCATTATTTCATAAACAAGATCTTTTGTTCGAATGGGAATTTAACGACAGTTTCACAGCCTACCTAAAATGAATAGAGATTAAAACATTTTAAAACTAAAAATTTAATTAAATTATCCAAGCTTAAAGGAAAAATTTACATTCTGTAAGTTTAAATTAGTGTTAACAGCTATTTGGGAAACAATGAAGCTAATTATGTTTGTAACTTTTTTCACCTCAAAGTATCTATAAATCCCTGTTTTCAAACTTGATAAAGAATAAAAATTATTTTTAAATAAAAATTAACTTTTCAACATCTTTTTATTTCAATCAAAGTTTATTAATTTTTGAAAGAATTTCAATGATTTTTTTCTCACAAATTCTATTTTCTGTTAGCTTTCTAAAATAAAGAAATGCGTTTTCACTGTAAATCCATGACAATAAAAAAATTTAAAATTAGAACATAAAACACTTTTTTTCAATATGGATGCAAGAACAATATTTATACGTTCCAAAACAATTATATTATTTAAATTCATTAGAACTTTTTTGCAATTATCATTTGAAAAATATTACTAATTTTAATTCTTTGAATAAAATTTAGCATTAAGGTAGCCACAATCTGCATTTTCGATATTTTTTATTTTCAAATTTTTGGTACATAACAAGAAATCTTTAAACAGAGAGATATGTATATAACAAAAAAAGAAGTAAGGCAATGTAAATAAAGTAAAATGATTGAAAAGGAATTAAACTTAGAAATAAAATTTTGTATTATTTTACTTTTAAAATGTATTTATTTTCCGATATAATATTTACTTAGTTTCCTTACACTAATTTTCTAATTTTCAGAGGAAAACTTTGCTTTTTCTTTTTGTCCCAAAATAAACAAGAAAGAAAAACTTCTTTATTTTTAACAAATACCTTCTATAATAGAGGAAAAAAGTCATTAAAATATCAATTTCCAAGGAATGCTAATGTTGTCCTGTATTTTTTAAATCCCATTGTTCACAAAACATTTTCTTTTGAAACCAGTCAAATTATTAGATATTGAAGTTTTTGTAAAGAAGCTGTTAAGTGTATGCATACTTATAAAATGTGTGTATGAGAAGTATGAATGTGTATGATTCTTTATAGTCTTACATTTATATCTCAAATAATAAAATTTTCCTAAAAACTTAAAGAAACTAACTGCTTTTGAAGTTAAGTGTTTACTTAGTGTTAACATAGATTATAAAAGAATTTTAATATTTATTTTAAGGTAGAAAGTATAGTTTTTTGGATATGAATTTATAATTTTTAATGTTTTAAAGGTTAAAGTATGTTATTCATTATTTCTTATTTTTTCTGAGATCTTATTCTTAATTTGCTTATTTATTTTCCTGGAAGAAAAATGTAATTCAAAACAGGATTACATAAAAAATTCAATATTGTGCGATTACGTCGCCGAAACTTTTTTTTAAAAAAAATATATTTAGAAGAGATGATTAAAAACATGAAATGACAGTTTAGCTATTAAAATTAATTTGTTCCAATTTCTAGAAGGAGAATTTTCATAATTATCCATACATGGTTACTGTAAAACATGCATAATATTCTAAAACATAACACTAACATATTTGGTAAATTTAAAAGATTTCGACGATAAGCTGTTGACCTTGGAACGGGGTTTATTTCATCAACCGGACCGCAGTTACGCCGTGCATGCCTTAGACGACTGAGACGAAAGGTATCCTTATTCGGGACCGTCATTAAGGGCTTTTTTTCCCTTTCTTCTGTTTGTGACTTGCAGAAGAAGGCGCCGCTGCATACCCCCTTCCTAGAGAAGCTAGTGATATTTTCTGTTGTATTTTCTGAACGATACTGAGAGAAGGTTGTTTTTCCAACCAATTACTGCAATTGTTATACATCTGCAGTAGGTTTGAGAGTCATTAGAATGTTTTTCTGTTGACGTTGTGGACAATCTCTTTTTGAGATGGTGGGTCTAGTTGATGCTTGCACCGTTGCCCATTTTGAATCACAAGTCATGATTTTTTGAGAATGTCTTATTTATGCCCTCAATGGAATGAATACATAATCAACCAGTATCGCTAGTCTGTGCTGCCATGTAGTGTTAAATTCCTGGGTCATCACTTCGGTGGTAGGCTGTTGGTGACGGCGGGAGGAAGACCCAGTGTGACCTTGAGTACTGCTGGGGTGCAGTATTATTTGAACTGGCCACCTTCGGGTCTGAAGTGCACGCCTTATACGACTGGTATGAAAGGAATCCCTATCCCAATCGTTAAGGGATTTTATTCCTGTATTATTTGCGACTTCAGCAGGAGGCGCAGCTGCAAGATCATTCTGATCAACCGAATTAAATTTATGTGAAAATATGTTTTATCAAAGCACGACAAGTCATCATAATGTTACTACTGCATGTTGACGTTGTGAATTGAGGAGAAATGTAAAACACAGAGATCCTTCTCATGAAAAATAAAAAAAAAAATCTATAGAAGACTCAGGAATTGGGAGTCCTAAGCCATTTCAAACAAATTGCAGAGCAGATGGTAAGTTAGGGTATTCAATTCCCCCATTCTGTTTCGTAGAAAAATTTCCAAAAATTGGCAGTACCATACAAAAATGACTATAAACAACGTGATAAGTAAGCTCATCCAATCCGTTATGCAACCTCTGACAATAAAGCTCGGTGAATGAAATCAGAATGGCCAATATGGCAATACTGGAAAAAAAGACGCGGCACATGAGTGGAGGCAGGTGTTGACCATATGTCCCCACCGTTGGTCAGTTGAGACTCATTTGTGTTCCTTGTAAGACTTCTTTTACAAAGTGCTTGTTTAATACGTTGGTTTTTAAGTGAGAACAGGGAAAGGAAGGAACAAAGGATCAATTTCAAATTTTGTTTTAAGCTTGGCAAGACACCAAAAGAAACGTATGCGATTTTGGTACGTGTTTATGAAGATCAAGTTATGTCCATAAAGTGTGTGAATGAGTAGTTCACCCGTTTTCGCTTGGCAGGGAAAGTGTTTCTGACAACCCCCGTAGCGGAAGACTGTCAACCTCCGTCAGTGACAAAAACATTGAGAAAAAATCAGGAAATTAATCACTAAAGATGGTCAATTAACTGTGCGCAGGATAATTGATGATCAGCACATTAACCCCGTGCCACAAATCGTTAATCAGAATTTAGGGAAGAGAAAACCATGTTATCGATATTGACGATATTCCTAACATCCAACGAATCGTGACGAAGCTTTTGAACTCCCTCCCCAAAAATGACTTCTTGCAAAGTTTCTGGAACATGTGTAGCAGATCTCAACCATGCAGTAATGGGAAGTAACTATTTCGAAGGACAGTAAGTTAGGACGTTAATACTTTATCTACGTTAATATTACAGGACTATTCACCGAACTTTATCGTCAGAGATTGTATTTTAATGACATATATTACATTATACTAACAGAATATATTCAAGGTGTACCAGGATCACATTGGGACAAACTCAAGGGGAGGTAGGGGACATCACAAGGATTTAGATTTGCATATCAAACCATGATCAGAAACGTCTTCGTTCGGCGCTAGGTGGCGTTGTTCACAAACGTATTTAAAGAAACAGACCTGTAAGACCACAATTATCTCTCGACCTATCACCCACTGCTCGGACTTACTGAAAAAATCACTGCTGGATTTCAGAGGGCAGACCCACTGGAGCTGTCTTTCTCGACATCAAAGGTTTCGACAGGGTCTGGGTCAGTGGGCTCATCTAAGCTCATTTTAACAATTTTCCACCTGCTCTAATTCACCTAATTAATTCCTATCTTGTAAACAGATCTTTCAAGTAGAGTAAATGATACCCTCTCAAACACCTTCAGTATATATGGGTACCCCAAGGGTCCCTCCTGGGCCCTTCTATTTAACATCTATATCAATGACACCCCTTCTCACCCCAAACTAGCACTAATATTTACGCCGACGACACTGTCACGCTCGCTACCTACAAAATCACAACACTATTACTTTGGCACTTAACAACCACCTATTTTCTACTCCAAAATTACTTCGACACATGGAAAATTAAAATTAACGTAGATAAGACGATAGCAGCTCTCTTCACAAAAAGAAAAACAAACCAACCCTCCTACTTTTATTCAACACAACTCCAGTGGTCCCCAGGCACAAAATACCTTGGTTTGATACTCGATAATAAACTCACTTGGAAACACATTTAACACACAAGCGCGATAAATTCGGAAGGCTCTAGGCACTCTTCCCTTAATTGGCCGGAAATCTGATTTAATATGTATAATAAGTTACTTCTCTACACTGCCGTTTTGCGACCAATACTAACCTATGGTGCGCCTGTGTGGGGGGTATGCTGCAGATTCAAACTTAAAAATTCTTGAAATTGCTCAGAACTCATTAATCAGAAATATTGTTAAAGCAGATAAGATATACTAGAAACTCCTTAATTTATAAAGATATTAAAAATTTTCCCCTTCAAAGCTATTTACAAAAAACTGGCCATCTCATTTTCAATAGACTACCCAAAATCGACAATGAAAATGTTCAAAATTAAATAACTATTATCCCGAGCCAGATATTAAAAAACCAGGAGAATTCTCCCAGACTCGTATTATCCCCTAACAAATTTAAAGTCGCTCACCGAGTGGCGAGCGACCTTTATATTTTCTAATTTCTAAATTTTTTCTTATCATTTCTTAACTTAATTTCAATCCCACACAGGCTAACTTTCTATACCCCTCCCACTTGCTCAGTTCCAATGCATCAGTGCAGCCAATAAGGTGCCTACTCTCACAGTGCCATAGACCAATCAGCAGCTCACCACTCAACAACGATCAGGACTTTCCCGCCGAAACCCAGGAAGCATCCCTCACTGTTACCATAGCCACGCCTCCTTGCCACAACCCCACAACCAACCAGGAGACTCTCACTAAGCCAGGCCCATCCACATCAGGCCACATCTACTCTCGATATGGGATGGAGGAACGCTTCGCGTTCCGTTTCCCAGAGACGTCAGCAACGTCAGCAACGTCAAGACCACAATCATTTGAGCTGCTATCGCCATTGAGGAGCATGGAACGTTTTACAAACACCAACGGAGATTCCGATTTTCGGTTACGGGGTGCACGAAACCTTTTAAGATTGTTTAGCGAAAGATACCTACAGAGAGATGCACCGTCCCACCGGATGTTTGTTAATTTGCAACACAATTTGCGTAAATATGAATCATTACGAAGATTTGGGCACAGTGAAGGTGGAATAAGGTAACGAACACATTTTGTTCCACGCATGAAGCAAAATTGTTTAAACCTTCAAAGAAATCCGAGTACCATGTTGGGAGTTCGAGTCACTCGTGGCTTATCCTCACTATGCCTTTTACCTCTTAATGATCCATATTTACACAAATTGTGTTACAAACTAGCAAATATCTGGTGGTCCGGTGTATCTCTCAGTGGGTACATTTCGCTATACAATCTTTCTACTGCTCTTGGATTTCCTTCTGCTAATCCGTAAATCAGATGCATATCTGACAGCTTTTGGGTGTTTGTAAGACGTATCAGTTTCCTTACATGCTCTTGTGAACACCACCACTTAAAGCTAAACAAAGACATTTCCAACCATCGGTTTCTTAAAAATCTGAATCCTTGCGATGTATCATACCTCCCCTTTGAGTTTGTCTCTATGATCCTGGGACATCTTGCATATACAGGGTCGGCAAACACCTGCGGTTCTTTGTTCAGGCGATCGCGGCTGTTCAGACTTATAGTTATAAGAATTATTAAATTATATTTTATTATATAAAAATTTTTTTTTCTTTTCATTTTTCCTTTTTTAACTATCAAAAATATCCGCTACGTTCGGGAAACCGTATTTTCAAAAGCTCATAAATGTGGATAATATTTATGATTTTAAATGTTATTTGATTAGAAAATGTATTTAAAAAATTTTTTTAAAAATAGTATTACAATAAAAATTATTTAA
>BMAV01005778.1:572115-616531 GCA_019973955.1 Trichonephila inaurata madagascariensis | reverse complement strand
CCCAATAAATTTACATTTTTACAAACAATAAAATATTTGAAAAATACTTAATGATTGTAAGGCATTTGCCCGTGAGGGTTGCCCTACTTCCACATTATCTTCGCGACCTAGAGGTGCGGGAGTGAATGAAGAACCAGATGTTGCCATATAATCTTAATATCTCTTTATTAAGATTTTAACTTAAATAATATACAATTATAGTATTTAATTTAAACTTAGTGGATCTGAGGTGAAGAGACACACAATACGTACTACCAAATAAGCGCGACCCTGATCACTATGTCTAACTTTACCACCTACTCCTAATCTCAGTGAATACACAGTTCCTAGTAGTAATTTGAACAATCCTACCTCTTTATCCTGGGTAATCTGTAACTCAATCGAATCCTAAATGATGTGGCGTTTTATATCGTGTGGAATGGTATCCACCTTGACTTGAACGCTCTGGCACGAATAGATTAACTCTTGAATGTCGGATAACTTCTCTTACTTTAGCTTAATCACTTGAACACATGGACCTCGTATAATCACTTCCCGTAGCCACCCTGCTTACGCTTTTGCTATTTAAAAGGTTCTTAATTTGCATAATCATGCTTCGCTTCTGGATTTGGTTGGAAAGAATTTGCTATTTCGGCCCCAAAGAACCCAAGAGGAGTTTTTAGTTGAAAACGCGAAGAGCCCGTCACATGGTTGTAATTTAAAGGCATAAAATAAAACACATTTCCACGAATTAGTGTACCTTATTAGGTTTGCATAATTTAATTGTTAAAATATTTAGCTTTCAGAAAGATTTGTTAAAACCATAAATGCACCAAAGACTAAAACTATAAAAATTGAGGGTGGAAAAGCAGAATAATTACAACCTTCAAAAATTAGAGAAAAATATCAACGGATAGAAGGAGAAATGTTTCTTATAAGTTTATTTGATTTAAGATGTAAAGGAAAAATATCTTGAAGTGCACGAAATCATACCATGTTAAGCGAAGAATTTTTTTGTTACTTTTTATTTAACTTCTAAAACTCTTCTGAGAGGAGTTTCAAATTCAGCTTATCTGTTTTTCAAAGAATTAAAGAAATTACTTATAAATGTGATTCCCTTCATTTATAAATAAAATTCTACTAAATGCATGTTAAATTTATGATTATAAGTTTCATTTTATTCACTTCTATTAATTCACCAGTCAATTTTCCTAATCGGCAGTATATTTCTACATAACACAATAAAATAAGTTATTTGCAACATGTATTATCACAACTTTAATATACTTTATTTCTCAAAACAGTTCACATGTAATTAAAAGAATAGTTATAAATTAAGGTAGAGCAAATACACTACTGGCAGTAGATAAGAAAAGCCGATTCTAATGTCGAAGGCGGCACAGAGTTGAGTTGTTCCCCTCCTGCTGTTGTGTTGAGTTGTTTCCCTCCTGCTTTGCTTTTGGTTTTCGAGTTGAGGGGGAGTTGAGTTGTTTTTCTCCTACTGCTAAGTTGAGTTTTTTTTTTAAAAAAATGTGAAAAAATTGAAGTATTGGAATGTTAAAAGTGCTCATGGTGCCACCTATTGATTAAACTATACACTAATTATTGATTTTAAAATGATTGAAGTAAATAACGCTCAAGTAAAAATAATAATAAATCCAGATTCAAACTCACGGCCTCAGATCAAAATGTCTCCATAGGACAATAGTTTTTTAGTTACGCTAACCATTGTCCTATGAAGGCATACAGACCTGAAGAAAACTTGTGTTTATAATCTCATGAATTTAATTTTGCAGGCGAAGCAGATGGCGCCATTTTTTTAAAATCATTTTCTTAATTAAAATGAAATAAAAAATATTTCATTTATATTATTTTAATAATTTGTAAATTTTAATTCTTTATAATGATTACACATACACAGTAAAGGTACAAAGTAAATTGATTATTAAGAAAAATGTGACGTAGTATACTCGTCATCAGCGTGAACAGGTTACGATTGAACTTGTCTTAGCTTGTCTGATCTTGATTCTACAAGACGGCGACTGAATTCTACGTCAGAAATTATCTCAATGTTTTAAAATAATTTTCTTAGTTAAAATGAAATAAAAAAATGTATTTAACTTATATTATTTTAATAATTTGTAAATTTTAATTCAATGTAATGATTACACAGACACAGTAAAGATACAAAGTAAATTGTTTATTCAGAAATTAACATCTTGTATTGCGTTTTACATTATAATCGTATATTTATATTACAGGAGAACAACAACTTGTAAAATTTATTTTCAGTATAATGCTTACACATGTACAGTAAAGATACAAAGTAAGTTGTTTATTTACAAAAAACAGCATTCTGTATTCCATTTTACATTACAATCATTTATTTACATTACAAAAATCACATCATTGGATTTTATGTCTTACTGCTCATTGAATAGATCTAAATCCATCAATGACCAATGTCCATGGGCAAGAGTAGTAATGCCATCACCATTAATAAACCTTTTGTCATCTTTATATGACAGAGCAAGTTTGTTTTGCTTTATTGAATGTAATGAATGAAATTAGGATCTAATTAAGTTCATGTCAACATATTTTAATTTTTCATTAAAAAGACAGGCTTTGTAGTCCTCAAATGTTATTTTATTTTTTATAGTATGTTTTTTAATTCCTTTTAACCGCTTTTCAATCTTATTGTTTGTTTTGTAGGCATACATTTTCGATTTTAATCCTACATATTCTGTCATAATATTTCCCTTATTTTCATCCTTCATTTTCCCGATGACTTTTTTGTTAACAAGAGGTAAATAATAAATGTTGTTTTCATCATATTCTGAAGTATCATATAAGTTAATATCATCTTTCATGTCACTATAAAAATCATCAGTTTTTATTTCATATATAAAAGAATCGGTGTCTGTAGACATGAGCCTTACTTTTGAGTCATAACGGTGCTTCATGTACTCATAGTGAAAAGAATACATTAGAACTTTTAAAATGTCTAAAATTACCATTCCTACCTGTATTGGTTTCAAAAATTTGATTTTGGTGTTTTTTAGATGGATGACCATTAAGTTTTCAGAAAATATTGTGCGTCGATTAAAATTTGATTTCGCTATTAACTTTCGAGTCTGCTCTTCTGTTGAGCATAAACGTATATCTACTCTTCTTACATTTTCCATCGTTTTCCCGAATATGCTATTATTCATTAATTTGTAATAATCCTTCTGAAAGTCATTTACGGCTTTAGTTCTTAATTTAGTATTATAATCTATGTATTTTTTAAGCCAAGGAGATTGAAAAAATTTTAAAACACGATGAATTTTTTTCAAGACTAACCCTAATTTTAAATATAGCTTTAAATTAGAATAATGGAGAACATATTTTGTTTTTAGTTCCAAAGTAGTTAAAAAAGTCTAGGTTCTTTACAATTAGGTGGGGGCTTATTTTCAGGGGCAAGGGAAAAGTCTGAATGTTTGTCATGCAAATCGGAAGGATATTCAAGATCTACTTCCAAGATGTAACCTGCATCGGATTCATCTGATAAATTTAAAATATCCTGTTCAGTTAAATTGTTATCACTCCAAACAAAATCTGTTAAGGGTAGATATTTACTCATTGCATAACCGTACAAATTATTTATGTCAAGGTACATTAAATATTTTATCTCATCATCTGGGTTAAAATTAGACATATATTTGTTGTTAGCTATAGCATAACGATTGCAGCACTGACTTATACCTCCTCTTACACTCTTTTCTATAAAAAGAAGCATGTCGTAATCTGTGAACAGTTCGATAGCTACTTTAGTATGTAATAGCATAGCATCCCATGATAAAGCTGGGGTGGTAAAATACCAACAGGGGTCAAGTTTATAAGTTTGCATGCATATTTTCCGAAAGTTTTCAAAGAGATCTGTTAACAATAGGACATCTGTTTTTACATATAGATCACAGTATTCGCCAAGATTATTTAAATGAAATTCATTAAATACTTTACATGCATGATTATAATCCTCTACACTTATAGCCTCCTCATTTAGTTTATTGTAAAATTTGCTAATAGGTGGTAAACAAGAATCTTTACACTTTTCAAAACTATCAAAATAATCATACCGAAAAACTCCTTTTCTTAAAAGTAAATCTATTTTTTCTGAATCAAAATAATGTTTCATATATTTAAATTCATCTTTTTTTTAGTGTTTTTATCAAATTTTCCAAACTAGAAGACATGAATTTGAAAGAATCTAAAAACCTTAACTGAAAATCATTTGAAATATTTTTACTGAAGGAAATATGTTTTTCTTCGGTGTCGGGAATTAAATTATAATTAGTTTTTTATCATATCCTAACTCCTTAATTAAAATATGGGCGTCATACCCAGAAAGATTATGGAAGAAAACAGGCAAAAATTTGGGGGTTTTCATTGCTAAATTACAACTATTACAACAAGGGCCATTAAATTTTTTGAGTAACATGATTATGATCCCTAACTTTGATATTGTTTTCGCGAAAGGATTGATCACAAACATAACAATTTTTAGCATTATCATACATCACTTTTCTGATTCGGTGAGAGGTAATAACGATTTTGGTTTTTTATAAATATTATTAATTTCTATTGCATTTTTTTCTAACTTTTCAATAAAAATTTTGGGGGCATCAATACCTCTATATACTACTGGATCCTTATAATGCCCCCCTTGATAACTGATAAAATAACAAAAACCTATTGGGACATGTTTTTCATAAATATTAGTAAAGGAAAAGTTTGGATTAGGACAGTAAGTATCAGTTTTCCTAGTTACACACTTGAAATCCGCATATACAACAAAAGGTATTTTTAAATAATGTTGAAAATTTTTAAATTTTAAAAACTTACTTGTTTCTGACGGCATTACTACCCTTGCAGGACTTTTATCTATACACATCTCATTGTGCTGAATAAGTTTGTATTCTGTTTGGAAAGCACTTAAACATCTTTTACATATAAATGTTTCATGTTGATGTTTTGAGAGTTGTTTCGAAACAAGTCGAGATAAGCTTTTAATGAAACAATAATGTCCAAACTCTTTATTTTTTACGTAAAGCAAATCTAGTATGTTTCTCACACACTATATCACTAATGAGGAGAGGAAATATTTTTAAATCTTCTTCAAAAGAATAAATGTTTATTCCTATATCGTTCATTTTTGAAAAAATTTTCTCCTGGTTAAGCGGTGTTGGAAAGAATATTCCATCAAAGTTCAACTTATTAGGTGGGGGACATAACTTGACGTTTTGCTGGGGTTGCTATTGTTGGGGTAAAGAGCTGCGAGAATAGACCACATAAAACACTGAGAGTCCTTTTTATTGATGACATTGATGATTGCCTTAGTTTCAGCGATCTGCTTCGGCACCTCGATGAAGGATGATGAACCTCTGAATGGAGAATAACGGTTTGTGCGGACTTCGAGTCTTAAGATTTCGTCCAGTGTCCAACCCGAGTCTTTACCCTCGAAATCCTCACTTTCTTTCACTATTTTCTCAGACATGTTGTCATAAAGTCTGGCGAGATTAGTTTCTTGTAATATATTTCATTATTCGGCGTTTTGAATTCTGCGTTCTTTATCATTTTTCCAGCATCTGTCTCTTTCGAGTAAATGCAATGAACCCATTTACTCACTTTCAAGACTTTGTAAGTTTTGAGTTCATTGCGAAAAATAAAGACTGTCTCTTCTTTTCTTAAGAGTAGAAACTCCTTTATCCCCAGTGAACTATCATTATTGGGAATATCAAAAGTTTTATATGCTTTTTGAAAAGCACTCTCGCTCTCTTTTGGTGGTAAGAAGATTTTTTCAGGAACAGCCGTAGAGGTTTCGGGACCGGCCGTAGAGGTTTCAGGAACAGCAGCAGAATATTCTGGGGAAGTCGTAGAATTTTCAGGACCGGCAGTAGAGTTTTCAGGAACAGCCGTAGAGTTTTCAGCAGATGTGGACAACTGTGTTTTCTTTTTCCTACTTGATACAGACAAATCCACTCTCTTTCTTTTTCCCGCTTCTTTCTCCAACTTTCTTTCGCAGCTTTTATTTTTCAAATGTTTCAATAAGTTGTCTTAACGGGTAAAGGATGTATCGCATAACTCACACATACAATTTTCTCTGTTGAATGCACAAAGTCACTGTGTCGTTTTAAATCATTTTGCCGATCGAATTTTTTCCTACAGTCCACACATTGAAAGACACCATTTTTTTCGTGAACTTGTAATGTATGGCATTTTAAGTTAGCGTTTGTGGCGAAATTTTTTCCACAAATATTACAAGTAGACATAATGAAACCGTAGAAATTTTAGAACGTTGCTACACACACACTACTAAATCAGCAAACAAATTTTGTGTTCTGCTACTCTGTGACGATCAGGCGCAATACATAGATTTGATAGAGCGAATTGGAATGGATATAAGACTTTCGACTTTAACTTTGGGGACTGGAGTCTTGGCAGACTCCTCCACCCCATACCTTGAACTGAGTGGGCTTTGCGATGAGTTCTTGGTTTGGGGGGTTGGGAAGGTGTGTCCACTACAAGGAGGAACCAATGGCGAGCAAGCGGGCTTCAGCGGTTAAAATGAGATGTTTCCTATTGGTTTGTGAGCTTTTGGACTTAGAGAAGAAAATTGCCTGATCGGTATATGAAAAAATTAAGCTATTGAGTTAAAAGAGACTTTAAAATTAAAATTAAAAGAAGGGAATTGAAAAATTAAATAAATTAGTCAAGAACCGCTTCTATTAGCATTAGTGCTTGTTCTTTAAAATCTTTGGTTTTCTTAAGTGAGGGGAGAATTTGTTTTAACTTGGGGAATTGTTAAAAGATATTAGTTACTATTTTAAAAAGAGCTATAATATCTTGGAGACTAGAGGTATTATTTTCATTTTCATTAGAGGGGATAACTTGGGGAGAACTTTTTTCTTTCCGATTTACTATTGTTATCAGTAGAAGGATGGGGGTCGTTATTTTTATTGGATAAACCAGATACAATGTTGGCGAAGGAAATTCCTTCAACAACATTGTTGCTGGTGAAACTTTTTCTGTTTCTATTTAGCATGGAGGCACCTTTTTTGGGCTTAGGGAAACTAGGGCATTTTGTGTAACAGGCAGTATGCCCATATACGTGACAATTAATACAATATGGATTATCCTGCCTTTCTTTAATTTCGCAATCTTTAGTTAAATGTTCCTTTCCGCACTTGAGACATCTTGGGAGCATATGACAATTAGCGGCGGTGTGAAAGAAATTGTTACAGTTAAAACATTGCATTGTACTCCGAACGGAGTAGCCTTCCATCTTGATTTGCATGAATTCCAAGTGGGAAAGATCAAAAACTGTTAGGTTAAAGGTATTTCTGGGCATTGTGATTAAATAAAAGGGGAGGTTAAGTTTGGTTCTTTTGGAAATTAATTGGTTGCAACTGGTTACAGTGTAACCAAGATCTTCTAAGCCGGTAATAATTTCTTCTGGCTTGGTACAACCTGGTAAACCTTTGATTACTACTTTTATGGGTTTATCTTCTTTTGGTTTAATAACGTAGAATTCAATATCTCTATCCTCATCCATAAAATTAATTAGATTTCTGTGTTCGTTATGGCATTCAAGACTTAACTTTATATAATTTCCTGAGGATTTCGACTTTAAATTAGGGAATTTTTTAGTTAATTTATTTAATTGCTCTCTGTAATTATTCTTGATTTTAAGAAAGACAGGCGTCGGGGGTTTGGGAACGGGGATTTCAGGCGTTTTAATTTGAGCAATCTCAGGGTCTTGCTCTAAATTATCAAGAGTTATTAGTTTCAATTGGTTTAAGAACTGGAGTTGGGGTGATCGGTCGGGCAGTTTTACTGGAAAAGACAAAGTCATCCGAGTTACTTTTACTATTTTTCCTCTTATGGGATGGTTTTTTATTATTTTCATTACAGTTAATCATTTCAATATCGTTTTGAGTATCAAAGTAAAGTGATCAGGTCAATTAACATCGAGACATGGAGGCATAGTCCTAAGCTCTCTTACCAATTTGGCCCTGGCTTCTATCGTCTCTCGGAGGTTCCTTTCGAGGTCGCTGCGTATTCCTGCTTCATCCTTATTTCTCCTTTCTTGCAACAAAAATTTCTGGTAACCATCAATCAGCACGTTTTGTCGTTCAAGTCGGAGCATGGCTTGCCTGCGTTTTTCACAATCTGTAGTTGGCTCTGTAGGCTTGGGCGTTCCACATCTGGAAGAAGTAGATCTACTTCTAAGCGAATATTCAGATATAGTCGGCGTTAATTCCATATCGCTTATCATCAACAACACACTCACACAGAGTCTACCCCCTTGATATCAGAAGCCCTGAAAAGGGCTACAAGGGATTTTATGAGATCTCTCTGGCTTAAGAAAAGAAGATGGAAGCTGAGGTAAATCACGTCTGTACTGCTCGGCGTCTGACTATCGTCAAATTTGATTTTTTGGAATGGATATCTCCCACCAACTCCTTTTAAACTCCAGGGGTGGGTCCACTACACGCCCCTCGTCATTTCTCATTGGTCGGTCCAGCATAAATCTGCACACGGCCCGTAGACTCATTAGCGTCCCTATTGGCGTGAATCTGACAATAGCTCTCTCTGACCCTTCTCACAATTACTGGCAACACAAGGTCCACCCGAACACCTGGCCCCCTTACTGCCCGCCGTTTTTGATGCGCCAATGTGTCAAGCCATACGAACTCGGTCAAAGGATAAGCAGTGGGGTTTCGTCCAGCCCATTAAGACTACAGACCCATTGACGTCGAGGACCCGAATCCCAACAATGAACAATGACCCCCAAAGCAACGTGCTCTGTCTCCAACCCCACCTGCTCTAATTCATCAAACTAGACATGTATGAAGGGGGGTGCACCTTATCAATGCGACGTCGCTATAATACTATGAGCAAATATTCTACTGAATGTATATCACGATCTCACTTTTATCTGGTAGCGAATCAATACAGGAAAATGCAGGATACAACATATATGATTACGGATGGGGAAAGAATTTATGAATTTTCCTTTCATTATCACACAAAATGAAATTTATAGAATTAAGTGTCTCGTAGTATAAATAGCAACATCATTCATAAAAATTATTTAGTTTAATCATGGATTCTCTCAAATTAGTTCATCCATTTACTTTAATCTTGGCTGGGCCATCTGGTAGCAGTAAAAGTCAGTTCGTTTAAAAATTAATCGAAAATAAAATGATTAAACCTTTACCTAAAAAAATAATTTGGTGTTATGGAGTTTATCAAACGTTGTATGAAGAAATGTCGAATATTTCCTTTCGTGAAGGTATCCCATCTAATTTGCACCAGTATTCGGATGCGTTAATTGTTATAGACGATCTTATGGGCGAGCTAGGAAATGATCCTCAATTAACAAAATTATTTGTAAAATTTTCACATCACAGAAATTTAAGTATAATTTTTGTGGTACAGAATATTTTTCATAAAGGGAAAGAAATTAGAGAAATTTCCTTAAACGCTCATTATCTTGTATTATTTAAGAATCGAAGAGATCAATCCCAAATTACACATTTAGGCCGCCAATTATATCCTCGTAAAGTGAAATTTTTTCAAGAATGTTACTCAGATGACACATCAAAACCGTACGGATACTTACTTATTGATTTAAAACCTGAAACTCTGATGAATCCTTGCGTGTGCGCACAGGTATGTTTCCTGGAGATGTTTTTTATGTATATCAACCTCGATAACCCATTACTTTGAAGCAAATAAATAGATTCAAATTGCTCAATGAATATACATTAGTTCACAAGATGCCGGTGTGTTCTGAACAAACTTTAGAGCTCTTAAAATTAATTTCTAAGACAAAAAACCCAAAATCTATTTTGAAAAAGTGTTCAAAGAAAGAAATAAAAACTTTGTGTGAGTGTGTGCTGAATGTTTTATGTGGTAACATATCATTGACTAAAATTTAAAAAAATCGCTTATCTCCCTATAAAGAAAGCTTAAGAAAGCTTTATAACAAAAAAACACCTCTTTACGAGAAAAAGAAAATTTTAATTCAAAAAGGAGATGGATTCTTATCTATTTTATTACCTGCGGGTATTTACGTCATTAGTTCTTTAATTCAAAATGGAATTTAGCAAAAAATTTGTACTGGTACCCGAAGAAAGAGTTCAAGTAACGGAACACTTATCGGAACTTGATCAACGCATGATAAACATTATCCATAGTAAGGATTTAACGGAAGAAGAAAAAACAATTCTCTATTTACAAGTTTTACAAAAATATACGCACTTTTCTAACGAAAATCGAAAAGAGTCTGAATCAATTCCAAATGAAACATATGTATCAGAAAATCAAGAAACATCTCTATCAGGAAATCAAGAAACGGAATCATTAAAAGAAAACCTAAAAGAGTCAGTAGTAAAGATGGAAAAAGAAGTGTTTGAGGATGAAATTTTTAGAATTGTTCCAGCTAGGTATAAAGAAAAAGCAAAAAAATATTTTCCAGTTTTTAAAGCTTCAAGAATCTTTCAGTTGGAATTCTGATGGTGAAATTATTTACAAAAACTCTGTTATTCCAGGAAGTAATATTGCATTCCTCGTGAATAATTTTCTACGGAATCGAAAATCGGCACCTGAAGGAAGATATGTATTTTTAAGAGCTTTGAATGATGCAAATTTACCGAAACATCTAGATGTAAATAAAAAATTGTATCAGAATAACAAAATTATCAAAAAACCAATAATGTATGCTCGCAGAAATGCATGGTTGAAACTTTGAAATAAATGATACTCATTTGGTTAAAAAAAAATTGTCTCTTTATGATTTGAACAGTTTTCTTTTGCAGGTGAAAATACATTTATTTGATAAAATTTAAAAGTTTCAAATAGACAATACTTAAATAAAATTATACTAATTTTTTGAGGGGAAAAATTATCACATTGAAAAAAAAATATTAATTTTTTCAGGGAAAAAAAATTATCACAGAAAAAAAAATATATTAATTTTTGAGGTACAAAAAAATAATAATAAATAATAAAATAAATAAATAAATTAAAATAAAAAAACACAAATATTTAGTTTCATTCCATTTTTTATTTTCTAATCACAAATCTTACACCATATCGCTTCTTTACAAATTGATACATTTGAAAATCATTTATATACAATTGATTTAAAATATAATGCATAGAATAGCCTTGGCTGCGTTTGAATAAAAAGTAAATACTGTATTGTCCACAAACATTGGATGTTGGTGATTGAAACACACACCATAATACATCTAAATAGGTAGTAGTACTAATGTTATAGAATACAGGAGGTTGTCCAAACGAGTCATAAAACTCTAATTCTCTTTTATCATTCACAAATAATGCTAACCAGTGGGTTCCGGGTTGTGATGAGTCATCAGAATTCACAATAGCACACATGTTTTCTTGCAGAGGAGGGAGCGTATCTCTAGAATAAGCACCTTGAAAATAGGGGGGCTCTTGAGATAAGACTGTATACATTTGCATTCCATCCATTCTTTAATTTCGTAAATCATACAAGATATTTCTCGATTTGTTTATTTCGATTAAATTTTCAAACTCGGCGAAAACGATAACACATACGGTTTGTTCTAAAGATTTGCTGAATTTTAATTCTAATCGCAAATTGCTATGTTTTATCAGACTTAAATGTTCTCCTGAAGAACATAAATCCGGTGAGAGGTTAAATCCAAATAATATATTTGAATCTTTATATTCTTTTCTAGAAATAAATATACCTCTTTCTTGACCTATTCGATCTGTCCCAACAAATAGAGTTTGATAGGCACGTAAGTATTGATCTTTAGAAAAATCGAGTTCTAATGGATTGTGAGGCACTGGTTGTCCATCCACATACACTCCAATAAAATTTAAATTAAAATGTTTAAACTCATAAGGAAATTTTGAAAATGCTCCGTGAAAAGCTTCATTATCTACACATACTACAAAAAGTTTTTTCGGCATTTGGCCTGAAAATATGTTATCTTGAATAAAAGACATGCTTCCTTTAGGAATCGAATACACTTTGCACAAAACACGGTCAATGGGATATTTTGCGCTTGTTTTTTCCAGTGCTTTCGCATGA
Source organism: Trichonephila inaurata madagascariensis (assembly GCA_019973955.1). Taxonomy (NCBI): domain Eukaryota; kingdom Metazoa; phylum Arthropoda; class Arachnida; order Araneae; family Nephilidae; genus Trichonephila; species Trichonephila inaurata. The sequence continues at coordinate 604,419 of BMAV01005778.1, read as the reverse complement.
CCAAGAATAACTTCAGGATTCACACGAACTTTTCGTATGAATAAAGAAACATGATCCAAAACAACTTTAAATCCTTCAGATCCTTGCAAACAAAATTCGAGCTTGCTTCGTATTAATTTTATTTTCAAATCCACTAAATTGAGTAAAAGACGATCTTGATGAAATAAATCCGAATGTATACAAACAATCATGTCTACAGTTGCACTTTCTTTAAAAAATTCGATTTTCTTGAGATCATCATCAGAATCCTTGTAAAATAGTTCAGCGTTAATTGTCAAGTTTTGCTGTCGTATCCATGGTTTAAGAGAGTTTCAATATAAGATCGATAGGGATATGTATTACTGGAATTGTGGAAACCACGTGATCATTTAAGAATACATCTACTTGAGAAAATAATGAATGTAGAAAAATAAATTCACAGGTCCTATAGTATCATATTTAGTAATAGGTGTATTGTCCACTTTTACTATTTTCACTTTTACGTATTGTTTGACTGAGATCTATGTAATCTTCTGCACTTCCAGAAATGTGAAATTCTACAGGTGCGTTATCGAAAACGTTAGAAAGAGGGTGAAATTGGTTCCACTGCCCATCTTGAATAACTGTTTGAGTTCCTGGTAAGTTGAAAAGTTCCAATTCAGATTTAACACATTTAGGAGAATCTTTAAGAGTAAATGCCATTTTTACGAGCCGAAAATGTCACGTACATTCACTTTACGTGCTTTGGATGAAATGAACTTTTTCTGCTTCTTACGCTTTCTTTTATACTGTCCTTTCCCTACCATAGACTGAACTCTATCAATAGCTTTCTGAACTAATTTTTTCCCACTTTCTCTGCTTCTTGTTTTTACAGCTTCTTTAAAATTTTCTCCTGACAATACATCAGAGGCAACACAACTTCCTGTCATTAATACTTCTTTTCCTATATTTTTACTTCCTTTTACTAAAAAAGGTAAAGCTACTCTAAACAATCGCCAAATATTCCTCCAATTCCATAACCCTTTTGAAAATTAATGCCCTTGTAATGAGTCAGACCCGAACCGATTTGACCTGCATAATGGTCTTCAAATCTTTTAGTACAGCAAACGTATGGTACACTCATCTTGGTCTTTTATCTTCAAATGATGGTATGAGAAATGCATTGCTTTATTTATAGTATTTGCCTCATGCGAAAATGAAGCACTATGATCACTTTACCTCTTTCAAAGGGAACAAAATCACCTGAATTGAGTCTCAGTTCAGCTTGAATAGTTTGAAACGAGTGTCTCACCAAAGGTAAGTATTCAGGTCTGTCATAATATTGACTAATCGTTTCCCCGTCTTTACCTTAAGTGCGAACGATTCGCAATAAAGGAGCCTGTGTATCTCCCACAATTTGGGGTGAAATTAGATCGGAGTAAACGTAAAAAACTGAAAAATTAGACCATGCATCAGCAACGAATTTGCTTTTCATGTTACCCGTTATGATTGCATTACGTTCGAATCCTAACACTTCGCCTAAATTCTCTAAATGAAGACTGCTACCTTGAACTGCATTAATTTTCACCCGCTTCGTTGCTTTATTGTAATTTATTGTGAACCGATTAGGATTTTTGGGTAAAGCAAGCTGTACGGCTGATATAAAATCAAACATTGTTTCATAACAACCTACATCAATTGTTTTCTTAACAGTTGAAGAGATATTACCGTCACCGACTTTGTATCGAAAATAATTGTTAGTTTCATTTACGTTAAGCCAAGAATGAGGATAGATGATTTCAGACAATCCCATTTCCCATTCACCATTTAAACAAACAGGAGAGGGTAATTGAGTTTTGAAATGAGATATTTTGTTTTCTGGAAAGAAATTCATAGAACTATCAGAAGGTAATGTTACGTAGAAAGACATTTTGAAAATGAGTCCGTAATAAAAAAAGTTTAACTATTTATACTTTTTGAATATCAGTCACCCAATCATTAAACTTTTCAGGATAGCCTAAAAATTTAACAAAATATTCAGTGATTCCTCGTCTTTTTCTTTGTTTGATAACATTCTCTACAGGATAGAAACCAGAGTCGACAACTTTTTGTAATTCTGCTTCGTAATAAGTATCTTTAACCTCTTCACCATGTAAATCTTTTAATCTATAAACGCGATCGGAATTCTTTGCACGATTTCATGAACTGTGAAAAGTTCTCTTCTCCAGTTTTGTTCGTACCCTTTTTCAAAGTGAAGTTTTTGTTTATTAATGCGTACAATATCACCAGTTTTAAATCTAGGGACCTTAGGTTTCTCATTTCTTAGATCACCGTATAAATTTTTTAATACTTGCTTCCGGTTATGCCTACTTACAGAAACAGGTTCCATTTTAATTGAACAATGATACGAGTGATTATAACTGTGTATTAATTTATCAATGACGTCGATGTAATTTTTAGTGTTAAACTCAGTGAAATATTTCCACATTTTTGTTTTTAATGTCCGATTAAACCTTTCAACAATGCTAGCTTTAGTTTCGTTATTTGTAAAAAAAAATTTTACATTCAGATTCTTTAAATAATTTTGAACTATTTTATTTAAAAATTCCTTACCGGCATCTGTTTGCAACACTTTAGGCTTCCTTTCTTTAAAAATAATTTCTAGCCCAGATCTTACACTTTTTCCAAATTTATCTTTCAAAGGAACTGCCCAAAAAATTTTGAAAATAAATCAATGCAAGTTAACAAATACTTATAACCTTTATTAAATTCTGCTAAAGATTGCATACCGACTAAATCTGCTTGAAACTGACGATCAATATCACTTACAAACACTCGATTCCGCTGAAACTTATGTCGAACAGGTTTATGAAGAGTGTAAGTGTCTTTCTGCTTTACATCTTTTTTACTATATTTCCCTTTTAAAGAGCAATGTAATGCCTCCACACCCCCGAAGCTATTTGGAACTTCTGGATTTTCGTAAAACGCTGCTAAATCTTGATACATTGTTACCAATGAAAAGAACTTGATTGAATGACTATTACAATTAATAGTTATGCAATTTATACTTTTTGGGAAAGGCAAAAAGTTTATGTTTAAAAGCATGAACATAAATTTTCTCACTTTCATATGAAATACATTTAAAATATCACTTGTACATACTTTGATAATTTCTTTAAAAAAAAATACTCTTGTTTATTTTTAAGATGTGACACTATTTCATCATAAATTAAACTAACAAACAATAAAAATAATAAGAACTCAAATTCAACATATAAAAAACCCCATTTTATTCAAAATTATAAAAACAAAATATTGTGTGAATCTTATAAAACCTTTATACAATGTTTTTTAAACACAAAATCCTCATAATATTCAAAACAATCAGGTGGACATAACATGTGTCTTACTTCTCTTAAAATAATATCTAAGCGAAGATTTTCAAAAAATTCTTGAGTTACGTAATGTACAGGTTTTAACAATAAAAAGTGTTCATTTTCAAAAAGATTATTTTAAAAAGAATCAGCTATCTCATTAGCTTCAAGTGACGAAACATATGAATTAAATGTTTCTTCTCGATTTCCCCATAACTCCTCAGCGAAAGTCTGAGGTTGTTTCAGTCCTTTTTCGTTCAGGAGGCTGCAAATAGATTTTTTCAAAATTTGCGTCAAGTATTGTTGACCCTGACTAACATCCAAAGAAAAAGGTAATGCATTTTCTATGGGACCTTCGCAGAAGGTTTTATATGCAGTTAAAAAGTCCATACACTGAAACACCTTGTCTATATAACAGCATTTTCAATAGCACCATATTTTTCAATCATTTCAGCCCACTGCTCTCGGGATATGATGATTTCTTTAAAAGTGGGCTCTTTATCCGGACCGTACTTAATGTGCTTAAAAGTAAAATCAATGAAGTTCTCACTTATTATTTGAATGTATCGTTCAGGAGGGAAAAGTCCACTTGGTAATTCCTCCAGTGATTCCGGCACTTTCTTTTTACGCATGATACATTCGATCCATCGTGGGTCTAATGTTATTCCCTCAGGAGTTGGATAGTAGGTTTTTCCATACTTCTTGAAACGTCTTATGTGTACTGATACGGAGTCATAATAGGTGCTTGCAAAGACAAAAACATCATCTCCAATTGGAAATACTCCATCTGGTATGCAATCCTCGGTAAATTTTCCATACTTCTGAAAACAATATATCAAAATTAATAAAGATTAGAAAAGTGTAAAAAAACATTACATATTAAATTCATTTAATTTTGTTACTTACTTTTGAAACTTCTCTTCTTGCTTTCTTATTTGCAGAAGATTCCACGGCCTTTCCAAGTTTTCGTTTTTCGCTATGTGTTTCAGACATTGTCAATTTTTTTTCTAGTTGAATACAGTTCACCGCAATACTGACAATTGAAATGAACCTTGAATTAAGATGTGACAAAAGTCTAAAGCAGAGGTTTCCAAACTTTTTTGCCTCATAGACCCCTTGACAGGTTTTTCAGTTTGAGGTAGACCCCCTATTTACCTAACATTAAATTTTTGCAAATTTATCAAATTAAATGTGTTTTTGACAGCACGTATAGTTATTTACTTTGAAAGATAAATTTTTTTTTCTGTAGTGAAATATAGTGTTTAAAACTTAAGAAAACATGTTAATTAATTAAATTAAGATTTAATTAATGCACAAAATAACTGAGCAACAAACAAATGATTTTAGTGAGAGGGATGAATCTTGGGATGCAATAACAAATTTTCAACATTTGGCATCAATCTTATCAGGTTTTAACCCTAAATATCTCCTCGGTTCATAGTGTCCAGTATTTCCTTCTTTCTTTTTTGTTTTGGAGATTGGCAAGCGCAATGAAAAACTTCTTCTCAATCGGAAAAACAATTAAAAATGTTCTCAAGATATTCTACAATATGGAATAAATAACAGGTATATCTTTTTAAAGCCAAAATTGTTTTGACATCGTTTCTAAACTTTACTTTAAGATCTTCGCGTTAGTACATATTACTAGTGCTTAATTCTAGTCATCTGACCGTTTTTTTTTTCAAAGTGACCATATGAATTCATTGCCTACTGTGGTATTACGATAGTCAAAACATTCTCAAACCTAGTTTCAAAATCTAAATAAAGGGCATTTTAATGTTGGCGACGCTCAAAATTTTACTCCTTTAGCTTAATTCTAGCAAGAAAGGCTGAAATGTGGTCCTTGTTTTAATAAAATATGTATGCTTAAATTAACCTCATTAAATTTAGTAAATAATTCTATTAAATAGGTAAGCCTAGTTTCCACTTAATTAAATTTCCTTGTAATATTAGTCACAATCTGGTTTAATGACAGCAACTATCGTAGACCCCCATTCACACCTCATGGACCCCCAAATTATTTTTTCGCTATCGTGGACCCTTTGCAGGTCGTCATAGACCCCAAGGGGTCTATATAGACCACTTTGGGAATCACTGGTCTAAAGCATATTGACCGAATTACACTTGAACGGGGTTTGCTGAGTGGTTGAAAGCAATGGATCCATCCGCTCTAAGCATTTAGATAATTTCTGACGTAGAATTCAGTCCCCGTCTTGTAGAATCTAGATCAGACAAGCTAAGATAAGTTCAATCGTAACCCGTTCACGCTGATGACGAGTATACTACGTCACATTTTCCTGAATAATCAATTTACTTTGTATCTTTATTGTGTATGTGTAATCATTATACTGAATTAAAATTTACCAATTATTAAAATAATATAAATGAAATATTTTTTATTTCATTTTAATTAAGAAAATGATTTTAAAAAAAGGGTGCCATCTGCTTCGCCTGCAAAATTAAATTCATGAGATTATAAACATAAGTTTTCTTCAGGTCTGTATGCCTTCATAGGACAATGGTTAGCGTAACTAAAAAACTATTGTTTTATGGAGACATTTTGATCTGAGGCCGTGAGTTTGAATCTGGATTTATTATTATTATTATTATTTTTTATCTGAATGTTATTTACTTCAATCATTTTAAAATCAATAATTAGTGTATAGTTTAATCAATAAGTGGCGCCATGAGCACTTTTAACATTCCTATACTTCAATTTTTTCACATTAAAAAAAAACTCAACTTAGCAGTAGGAGAAAAAGAACTCAACTCCCCTTCAACTCGAAAACCAAAAGCATAGCAGGAGGGAAGCAACTCAACACAACAGCAGGAAGGAAACAACTCAATTCAACAGCAGGAGGGAAACAACTCAACTCTGTGCCACCTGCGCCGCCTTCGACATTAGAATCGGCTTTTCTTATCTACTACTGGCCATTAAAATTTCTACACCAGGAAGAAATGCAGATAACAAAATGATGTTTATTGGACAAATATGTTATCCTGCATATAACAAGTGATTAAATTTTCAAGAAATTTGGGTGCATAGATTCTGAGAAATCAGTACTCAGAACAAACATCTGTGGCAATAATAACAGCACTTATACGCCTGGGTATTGAATCAGAGATTGGATGGCATGTACAGGTACAGATGCCCATGCAACTTCAACACGATGCCACAGCTGATCAATCGTAGTGACTGGCGTATGGTGTTGAGCCAGTCGGTCGGCAACGATGGACAAGACGTTTTCTATTGGAGAGAGATCTGGTGAACGTGTAGGCCAGGGCAACCTCTGAAAGTTTTTCCGTATCAAGGAAGGTTCGTACAATACTGGCAATATGCGATCATGCGTTATCCTGCTGAAACGTAGGATTTTGCAGGGCTCCAATAAAGAGTAGAGCCACGCGTCATAAACATTAGAAATGTAACGTGCACTGTTCAAAGTGCCATCAATGCGAACACGAGCTGACCGAGAAGTGAATCCAAATACCGAGACTTCTCTCCATACCATCACGCCAGGTGATGGCCAGTATGACGATGACGAATGTACGCTGTCAATGTGCGTTCCCCACGATGCCATCAAACATGGATGTGACCATCTTGATGCTGTAAACAGAACCTGGATTCATCTGAAAAAATGACGTCTTGTCATTCGTGCTCCCAGGTTCGTTGTTGATTACACCATTGAAGACGCTCCTGTCTGTAATGCAGCGTCAAGGGTAGCCGCAGCCATGGCCTCCGAGCTGAGAGTCCATGCTGCTGCAAACGTCATTGAACTGTTCGTGCAGACACTTGTTGTTTTGCAAATGGCCCCAATTTTTGACTCAGGGCTCGTGACGTTGCTGCATAATCCATTAAGGTCATGCAGGTAACATGCCTGTCCTTTCGGCTGCTAGTGATAGGGGGAGGTTGAGATCCAGGACGACTTGCCGTATTACCGTCCTGAACCCATCGATTCCATATTCTGCTAACAGTTATCGCAACTCGACCGACGCGAGCAGGAATGCTGCGATATGATAGACTGCAATCCCGGTACGCTGCAATTCGATCTTTATCAAAATCATAAACCTGCTGGTACGTATTTCTGCTTCTTACACGAGACATCACAACAATTTTTCACAAGGCAACAACGTTCAAATGGAATTTGTGCATGAGAAAAGCTGCTGAACAATTTTCTCTTTTAACGCATTGTAGGTATCGCTACCGGCGCCTGCTTTGTCTGAATGCGCTGAAAAGCTATCATTTGCATATCACGGCACCTTCTTTCTGTAGTTTAAGTTTCATGTCTGTAGCATGTTGCTTTCTTAGTGTAGCAATTTTAATGGCCAGTAGTATATATGGCATGATTTTATACAAATTCCATAAATATTTTTAAAATATATGTCCCTGAAGTACCTTAGTATGCCACGAACTCTCGTCCACTGAAGAGTGAGGGTTCACCAAAGGATGAGACAATTTCTTAAAATATACACTTTATTATGACTTACTAATCACTATCTAAATCCGACTTAAGCTATGGGTGCACGTCAGCTTGAATAGTAATCTAAATATCTAGAATATAAATCTTATACTGATATCAATGGACGATCCTCAACAATAATGCTAGTCCTCGAACGGCCCGTCGGATTCTTTCAACTTGCATTACGGCAATTCCGCCATTAGCTTCTCTAATTTCTTAGTCTCCGTATAACAACAATCATCTTCAGAAACTTCCCTCTCCAACTTGGCTTTAAATAGTAACCTTCATTAACATAAATCGAGGCTCCTTTCAGAAAGTGGTTTTATAATCATATAATGTCATCAAAAGTATTCAAACACGCGGCCAGCCAGTACAAAAGTTGCGGCCTCTCTGCCGATTCTTTAAAAATTTTTAAACATCAGGTTTTTAAATTTTTTTTTCATTTTGTAATTTATTTGAGGTGTACCTAATTATACAAATTTACAATATATTTGCCTGTTACCCGTTCTTGTTTTAAAAGAAATCTTTTTTGATAATAGAAATGGTTTAAAGATTAAAAATAATAATTTTTTTTATATTTTATTAAATGTTTTCATTTGATTTTACTATAATAAATTACCTTTTTATTAAATTCTGAAATGCATTATGCATATTCTTTACTATGGATGGTACACGATTCTTCGTGTGTGCGACTTCTATTTCTTTTCCTCCGTTTCTGTTTGTAGTGTCCAATCAGCAAGAGGCAATCAAAGATGTTTTTTAAAGTTTAAAAAATATTCAGGATGGTTAAGATAAAGGGCAGTGTATACTTAATCGTTAGCGAGTGAAAGCACAATTAAATTTCAACAATGAGTAAAGAAAGATCAATTCAAAAGGAACGCCATAATTTTCAAGAAAAGGGCAACTGTATTATTTTTTGTGTCCAAAATTAGATTCAAATATGCTAGATATCTAAAAACTATTTCAGTTGCTATGGAATATATTCTTAAAAGGCACCATGACACAAATCACGAAGCAAATTATGACTAATACTTAGCAAAACTTTGTGAAGACGAATTGTCCGAATTGTGTGTGTGTGAGAGAGAGAGAAGTCACGCAATTCTTCAAAAACAATAAAGCGCACTCATTAAATTTGTTGAAGACTATGCAGCTACTGTAAAATTACATTACATTTAATCCCACAAACATATCGAAATCATTTACTGAAAGGGCATTTATTTGTTAATGTTTATTTACAACAGTGGAAGTATTATGTCCAGCACAAACAAAGCAAATTAAAAGTGTAAGCTTAAGTCGAAACATTGTTGAAAGCAGAGTTGATGAAATAGCCGAGATTTTGAGAAATCAGCATAAATCAATAATATCAACATTCCAAGCTATATTATTGCAATATTGATGAAAGTACAGATATTCGAAATTTCGTTCAGCTAGTCGCTTTTTTTCACGGATACGATGTTGATTTAAAAATAAGTGAAGAACTTTTGAAAATCATTCACATATTCAAAATAAAACATCTGGAGCTGATATTTTTAATGTACTTATAGATGTTTTGAAGAAATATTAATTACCAATGAAAAAGTTGGTTTGCCTTGCATGATAATGCGCCTACCATATTACTAAAGGAGTTGTTGCAAGATTGAAAGAAACTTGCAAACTGCATGGCAATAATAAGTTTGAGCATTTTCATTGTATTATACGCCAGCAGGTATTGTGCTCCCAAGTTTTAAACATATGACATGTTTTAAAAATTTTCACCAAATTTGTAAATTATATTCGAAGACATAGACTTAATCATCGTAAATTAACTTTATTTCTCGAAGATATAGAGAATGAATTCAATGAGCTACCATATTATACGGAAATTCAATGGCTTTTTCAAATCATAAAGTATTAAAATAATTCTTCAAATTACTGGACGAAATTATAATTTTCTTGGAAATAAAAATATTATGAGGGAATGTGCTGAATTAAAAGATGGGCAATGGATAGATGACAGTTGATATTACAAGCCATTTTAATAAAAATTTTAAGCTTTAAGGCAAAAATCTTGTTTTTTACAACTATATTTGATAATAATAAATATTATTACTTTGGCGAAAATAAAGAGAAAAAGAAAACATGTCTGACTTTGAAAACTGTCAATATCTGTTGATTAATTTCTATAAATTAAAATTTACTGAATACGTTCAATTGTTTGAATTTAAAATTGTTTGAAACGGAATATTAATAATTCTAATTTTAATAGCCGTGAGTTATAATTTCGACCTTTTACTTTATCTCTATCTATAGATATGGAAATTGTTGATGAAAGCTTACAGATAAATTAATTGAAATCCAATGCGATTTTTTGTTGAAGCAAACATCTACGGAAGAGGGGGGAATTCTAGATTTTTATACATACTGGTACTTATCACAGTAGATCTTTTTCCTAAAATTTATCGTTTGTTTTGCGAATAATGACCATGTTTGGAAGCACTTATTTATGCGGGCAATCATTTTCTTTAATGAAAAAATAACGAGAATTCAGAAAGATAAGATTTAACCCCAATCAACAGTTATCGTCCATTTTAAAAATTATACATCAGCTCAGTATATTTAATCAAATCTCGATGACTTGCTATGTGAAAAAATTGATGTCAAATATCTTCGAAAAAGTAATGCTAAATTGAAATTCTTAAAAAAATAACAGGGAATTAAAACGACAACATGTGTGTAATATACAATACATTTAGTTTTACATTAATAAATGCATAATACACTGGCCTCCAAAAGTTAAGGAACAACATGTTTTTCGAAGCTCACTGTAAAAAAAAATGACTGTAACAATAAAATTTATAGTTTACATGAATGATAAAAACGAACTTCATACAAATTTATACAAAAACAATAGCTAATACTTTTTTTAATAGGAAAGAACAGATATATATGAGTGAGAGAAAAATATGCATATATCAAGCTTTCGTAATTACGCGTGTAACTTTTGTTGATTTACAACTTTTGTTAGCAGATTTGTTGACAATAGGCAGTGGGGTCTCGCAATGTCTGAGAGAAGCCGTTTGCACGATTCGTTAAGGTGGAGGGTGGTAAGATGGATGGAAATGGGGTTGTCATAGGCTGATGATGCTAGGCGTCTTAATGTGTCTCGTAGTGGTGTCCATTGTCTCTGGAATCAATATCAAACCGAAGCATCTGTGTCCAGAAGACATGTTCCAGGCCGGCCACGAGCTACAACACCTGCAGGAGACCGTTTTATCGCTCTTTCTGCCCGAAGTAGAAGAAGGAGTTCTGTGCCGCAACTTGTTGCAGACCACTATGTAGCATCAGGGAGAAGAATATCCACTAGTACGGTCTTCACAATTCAGGTCTCTATGCAAGGCGACCAGTTGTGTGTATACCTGTCAACAGACCAGGGCCGCTTTTCCGATTAGTCACACTAGGCACGTGCCTAGGACGCAAAAAAACAGGTGATGTAAAAAAAAAAAAAAATTGGAACGCAAAAAAAGAGAAAAAAATTTAAATTACAGCGAACGCACCACCCCCTAGTGAGTCATGAGAGAAGCATTTCTGCCCTAAAGAGAGCAAAGACTGAAATGATATTTACTATGGAAAAAGAAAAGGTTAACAGTTTGATGTTGGTACACACGCAAAGTGATATTACGATGGAAATTGATTAAAATGATTTCATTAAGGATTTTGCAATGATCAAAGTTCGAAGAAAACCTTTGTTATAGCAGTGCAACGGCAGTGATTCAACAAAGAATATAGATGTCTAAAAGTAAAAGATAGTAAAACGATAGGCAATGAAAAGATGATAATTAACAAATTGAAAACACAATTCATACTATAATATATACTCTATACTGTGATTGCAAACGATTTCATTAATTTACCGTACTAATTTACAAAAGGGTGAGTAGGTGGTCCGTGATGTCATAAGATAAGAAATGAACAAGAGTGGCCAAACCGTGTCACTATTCTTTCCTTACGGTCACCAGTCCAGGACACGAAGAATCTATAGGTGGTGGATAATGTAAAGATTCTCCAAACAGCAAAAACAAAGAGTGGGAAAAGAGTTAAGGGAAAATGCTTCCCTACCCAAAATTGGCAAGGTAAGAACTGAAGGAGGGGTTGCCCTGAAAATAGTGGGGAAGGGCGCAACAATTTGAAGTGCCTAGAGCACCGGGGAGGTTAAAACAGCCCTTCTGTTATGCATGTAAAGTGAAATACGTTTAACGCGTAAACGCTTAAGACGAAATATTGGTTAATACGAAATAGTGCAACAGTCCCGACAAGCTGCTATGTATTTTAATGCATTTTTCTCCCCCTCTTAACACCGAATAAAAATCGCTTAACACAAGATTTCCCTTTGTGAATGAACAAAATACGGAAAATACCAGCCGGATTGGACTGTCCTATTGTATTTTCGAAAGAAAATGATAATAATGTATGTACAGCCCCCATTATAACAAAGAGATTTGGAGTTTGCTCAAAGCTAAAAAAATATCATTGATGCAGATTCCGACGATGAAAATGAAATGAATAATGCAGCTCCTGTTGCCACATCAACCGAAATGAAGAACATCATGAAAAGTATGCTTAGTTATTTAGACGCATATTCCAATGATGAAATGAATAAAAAATGGACAATATCGAACAATTGGTTGACAATTTGATGCTAAAAAAATGCAAAGAAAAATATCAGATTATTTTCCAAAAACTCAATAAATGTTTTGTTTTTCAAAAAATTTGAAAATTTTGTATTAAATTTCTTTAAGTTCTTGTGAATGCTTTTGTTAATTAATTTTTATTTAAAATACGCATATATACTTATCTAGGTAAATAAAAAATAAACTTAATTTCCCTGATATATGTTTTTTTTTTTAACACGAAAAAATATTTCAGTCCCTTCAGTTTCGTGTTAAGTGAATTTCGCTGATAAATGTTTTTTATTTATTTATTTATTTTGCGATATCCTTTAACACGAAAAAGTATTTCAGTCCCTTCAGTTTCGTGCTAAGCGATTTTTATTGCATTTATCCAGCCTTAGATATTAGAGGTTCACTTATATAACCATATTGTATTGAAAATACATTACATGGTTTAATTAAAAATATGTCTTTATATATATATATATACTAGTTGCATGGCCCGGCATTGCACGGGCTTTCTCTTTCCCTTTTGACGCCAGCAATTATGTGTGTGTGTACGCGCGCAATGTGTGAGTGATTTCTAAAATTATTTCATTAAATTTCCCTTTTTCGAAATTTGTTCCACATATTTTCGATTTAAGACAGGTTTCTTTTCCCGGCATAACACGGTTTTTTTAGTGTAAAATTATTGTTCCCTCTTCCCCTCACAGATAAAAAAAGTTATTTTTTAATTATATTTTCAAACTTTTCAATAAGTCTTCGCGTGTCACTGTTACACACAACTCCATCGTGCCACACTGTTACACGCGTGCCGCGGGTTGGCCACTTATGAAATAGTATACGCATATATAGAGGCATAAACATAAATCCGAAAAACTATAATTTAAAAGAAAACAAAAATTACTCTTTTTGGACATCTATTTTCACAGTAAAAGATACTTACATTCATATCACTCGTCTTGGAATAACTTATTAAGAAATTGAACATTTTTATAAGAAACATTTCTCTGAATGAGAGAAAAATGTGAGAAATAAAACATATAGAACGCAGAAAACTGCGTCGGTCTCCCGTCTGTAATTCCTCTTTTATATGAAGGATTTTTTTTACTTCAGATTATTACGACTAGTATTGTGCAAGAATTTTGCCGTTCCTTTCGTTAAGCCCATTTCTCCCTCCTAGTAATGAGAACTTCTTACGTTGTTTGGCAGTTTAGAATTAACAAAATGGGGACATAATATATTAATGTTTATGGAAGAAATGTTCAAGATTGAGAGAAATTTATTCCCGATTTTTCAATCATACATTGTTAAATATAAATAATGCGGTACAGAAACAGTTTTCTAACGGAATTTAGAGGAATTCTGTGTGTGTGGAGTTACATTATATAATCACATACCGAATGATCAAATAACTATATATACCAAACAGAAGAAAAATATGGTTTCGCGAAACTTTGTGCATGTACCACTTTTTTACATACACTTTTCTTTTTATACATAGAATTCAGTAATTCTGTTGATATCTATAAGACTACTGCAAGTAAAACTAATTCAGTTCATGTGAATTGAATTAGTTTTTCTGTTATTTGAAATCATACCAAATGGGATGAGATGGTTATGCAAATAAAAGCATGAAATACCTTGGTATTATAAAATAACTCAGTGGTATTAAAAATACCACTGAGCCTTGTTTCTCGTTACACTTGTGGCTACAGTAGCCGAATGTACATGGTCGCATACAAGTGGCCGGTCTTGTCGAGTCCTAGTGCTATTGAAGACTGGTCATGTTGAGGATCTGATACACGCTAAATCTGTCGAGTATAAAATTCCTCACGTCAATATGATGTGGAACTTTGGAGAATAGGATGCCATCTCAGGTATATCTTCCTCGTCATTTGACCATGGATCAAAATTACGAAATCAGTCGCCAATAGTCATTATGTAGCTTCAGAGAGTGCTAAGTAAATCAAAATCAAATCAACATAACAATTTACTATTCATATACTGTTTACTGTACGGATAAAGAAGAATCATCGCGTCAAAAATCGTTGTTGCAAGAAAACCACAAATTTTCTTTGTCTATAATATACTATCTGTCACAAAACAGTGTATATTATTATGCAAGAATTGTGTTACAATAGCTATAGAAAATGAAGCACAAATAATCTCCTTCTGTATTTAAATGCCGACATATACGATTCTTCAATATGCTCATAACGACACTCGACGGAAAAATCTTGGAATAATTTATCTTTACAATTTGTTTAGTCTAAAAGAAATAAAAATTCACTTTTTATTATTTCAAATACTGTTTATTTCCATAGACATTTAGTGGAATATAAATACATTACATCAAATTTTTCACAATCTAAATAGGTATTGACATGAATTTAAATTAAGATGTCCTGACTAGAGTGCCCTCAGGGTAAAATAATTATTCATGGAAAATCATACAGAAATCTTTGAAAGCTGATGTCAAATTAGCAAACACCTCCCGACATAAAATCCTAAGTTTGCATTGAGTTTTCCATAAGTTTCCAGTAATTAACAAAATGGATGCAATAATCTGATTTTAATTGCATTTTTGCAACAAAATTAACTTACTATGAATAAACAAAATATGAATCTGAAGTAAGATAACCATGAGGAATTAAACATTTTTTGAATAAAATGTTCCAGCAAAACAAAAAATAACTAAATAAAAATAAAGTTAAGTAATACATGATGAAAAGGCTAGCCAAAAATTTAAGGATCACATGTGGTGTATTAGAGTTTGGTTATGTATCTAGAGAGTTTTGCATTTAATCTTGATAGATTTGAAAAGGGTAGCCAAAAATTTAAGGATCACATGTGGTGTATTAGTTTGGTTATGTGTCTAGTTTTGCATTTAATCTTGATAGATTTCTGAATACTTTGAGCCCTTGTAGCACTTTATAATCAAGTTTAGAGAATATTTAAAAGAAAAAGAAATTACAGGGTATAAAGCATCAGGCTAATGAATCATATGATTTGGTATTTATTCGTAGAATCTTAAGACAAAATAGACTATTTATTTATACTTTTTGTATTTGTCTTCCACATACACACTTGGCCATTGCAAAACATTAATTTATTCTTTTAAAACCATCCCTGGGTGATTTTAGGTGAATGGAAAGAAGCACTGTTCTGCTGAAATATCCAGTTAGAACCATTACATTAAAATATCAGATGATCAATATTACTTGACAACCTGATATTATAGAGTCCATATGTCCTGAAATTCATTGTAAATCACACAATCCATCATGATTAAAGACTCCTCAAACCATTACTGATTTGTTGACTGAAGTATTATTTTAGATACTTTTTCAAGTTATTCTAATAATTGTTAGTCGCCATCAGGACCTTCAAGGTTATACTTCTTTTCCACTCACTGTTCTATGACATGAGATTTTAGTCTATCTAAGTCTTTCTTTTCGATGATGTATGGATAATTTTGATATTTTCTTCACTTTTCCCCATACATTTTACATCACTATTTAATTAAAACCCTTCGAAACTGTAACATACGAAACTTTTTTGGCTGAAACATTTCGAAATTTCACGAATTCAAAGATATTTTATAGTTGGGAAGTAGAAAAACCCTCGATCGTCCGATGCTGTCAAAGTTTTTTCTCTTTTAGATCGTTTTATTTTGTTTGAATAATTTTTTTTCTAATTATTGTGAATCGCAGTTTTAGTACACTTCATTAACATATCCATTTTTCTTTTAAATTTACACATAAGCACCCTTATAAAATAAAATTTTCATTTCAGAAACTCTTTAAACCATGGTATCTTTAAATGAATTGTGGATAACACAATCAAAATCTGAAACCTTTGCTTCACAAGAAATGCTACATGCGTTTTATAATGATCCTGATGTGATGAATAATAAGTTAATATTCTAAAGTGGTCTTATAATTTTTTAACAGACACCTTATTTAATTATTAGATTTTAATAAAATTGAAGTAAGTTTTAGAGTTGCAATTAGTACAGCTTCATGAAAATCCTGACAGGTCACTTGGGGAAGGGTCAGATCATCACTATAGTGCCCATTATTACACACTGCTATGCAAATTGTATGACGCTCTAATCAAGAAACAGTACAATATAATAACCGAAGATGCCTGTTTTCTTGCAAACAATCTTCACTCTTCTGGAGATGCAGTTGAGGAATCAAAGCAATGTGATTTTGAAATTTTGCCACATCTCCCCATGCAAATTTTTTTTATTCCTGACATTAAAAAAAGTCATAGTAGAGAAAGATATTTGACAACACAAATGGCATTATTGAAGTAACAATGGTTTCTGACACAATCTGCTGAGTTTTACAATGATGCCTTCAAAAGGCCCAGAAATCCTTTAAAAAATTTATAACTCTGAATGATAACAGTGTAGAGAAGTCTAAGAATAAATAATAACATTTAATAGGTTTCTATTTCATTTATTTTTTTAGTTATGATTAAAAGTTTATGATATCTCCTAGTAGTTTTTCAACTGCAACAGATTCCTTATCTTAGAAATTTTTTGTACAAATTTTACATAAGGACTGTCTAAAGAGGATAGGCAAAAAGACAATAATAAAATATTTTGAATTTTATTTTGAAAAGAAACTAATAAAGTTACAGATTGCACTTTTTAAGTAAACCAGGAAAAAAGGGGAATTCATTTTTGGATTTAGGGGTTTAAACCTTATAAAATCTTTTTTTTAAATTTTTTTATAAATTTCCAAAAGTTTAAAGAATTTTTTAAAGGGAATCTTTTCTTTTAAAAATAAGGAAATAAAATAAAGATTTTAAAATTTTGGGAATTTTGCCTTTTAAAAAAAATTTTTTCGGAGAAAAATTTGAATGACTTTGTTTGTTTGATGTAAATTCTTCGAAAAATTCCTTTGGAAATTTTTAAAAATTTTTAAAAAATTTTAAAAGAAAATATGTTTTAAAATTTTAAAAATTTGTTTTTGACTAAAATTTTCAAAACCCTTGGCCCCCAAAAATTAAAAACAACCCAGGGGTTTTTGAACCTTAGGGGTAAAAAAGGACTTAAATAATAAAATTTAATACCCGGTTTAAATTTTAAAAAAAGAACTCTAAAATTTTTTTTAAACAAAAACCAAAATTAGAAATTTATTTTTAAATAAAAAAGGGGAAAAAATTTATATATGAGGGGGAAAAAAATGCAAAAGCGGGTAAACCCGAAATTTTTTTTTAAAAAACTTTTGTTAAAGAATTTGTTAAAAGGGAGTGGGTTTCGAATTTTTGTTCCGAGGAAAAAATTTTTGCACGAGTTTTTTAAAGGGGGGAAATTTTTAACGGAAAGGGGTTGTAAAGGGAAAAAATATTGGGTTTAAGGCTGAGGGTTTAAATTTTCTAAAATAAAACCAAAAAGAAAATTTTAAAAAAGAATTTGGGCCGGGCCCAGAGTTTTAAACCCCTTTTTTCGGGGGGAGCCCTTTTTCGCCCCTTTCTCCCCTAAAAAAGTTTTTTTGGGGCCAACTTTTGCAAAAAACCCTTTCCCCCCAATCCGGGGGAAGAAAAAAAATTTTAAATAGTACTTTTAAAAATTAGGCTTTATGAAAGGCGCCAAATTTTGGTGTTTATGTAACAGGAGGGGGCCCGGGGCTTTTGGTTTAATTTGGGAAAAATTTTTTCCGGGACCAAAAAGGTGATTTTTAAAAAAAAAAAAAAATTGGGAACGTCA
Source organism: Trichonephila inaurata madagascariensis (assembly GCA_019973955.1). Lineage (NCBI taxonomy): Eukaryota > Metazoa > Arthropoda > Arachnida > Araneae > Nephilidae > Trichonephila > Trichonephila inaurata. The sequence goes on along the minus strand of BMAV01005778.1, from coordinate 586,259 downwards.
AAAAAGGAAAAAATTTAAATTAAAAGGAACGCAAAAATTTTTATGGGGTATTAGAGAACATTTTTTAAAAGAAAAAAGGACAAAAGGGGTATTTATTTAAAAAAGGGAAAAGGTTTAAACCCCATTTAATTTTGGTAAAAAAGAAAGTAAAATTAGTTTTTTAAAAATTGTTAAAATATTTCCCTTAAATTTTGAAACCCCAATCAAAAGTTCAAGAAAACCTTGTTTTTAAAGCAGTAAACGGCAGTGACCAACAAAGAATATAGATGTCTAAAAGTAAAAATAGTAAAACGATAGGCAATGAAAAGATGATAATTAAAAAAATTAAAAAACACAAATTCATACTATAATATATACTCTATACTGTGATTGAAAAACGATTTCATTAATTTACCGTACTAATTTAAAAAAGGGTGAGTAGGTGGCCGTGATGTCATAAGATAAGAAATGAACAAGAGGGGCCAAACCGTGTCACAAATTTTTTCCCTCTTTCGGTCACCCAGTCCGGGGCACGTTTAAGGGAATTTATTTGGGGGTTGGTTTGGGGATAATGTAAAGATTCTCCAAACAGAAAAAACAAAGAGGGGAAAAAAGAGTTAAAGGGAAAATGCTTCCCCCCCAAAAAATTGGAAAGGGGGTAAGAACTGGAAGGAGGGGTTCCCCCTGAAAATGGGGGAAGGGCGCCCCCCCAAAGGGCCCCTTTAGAGCACCGGGGAGGTTAAAACAGCCCTTCTGTTATGCATTTTAAAGTAAAATACGTTTAACGCGTAAACGCTTAAGAAAAAATATTGGTTAATACGAAATAGTGCAAAAGCCCCGGGAAAATTATGTATTTTAATGCATTTTTCCCCCCTTTTAACCCCGAATAAAAATCGTTTAAAAAACAAGATTTCCCTTTGTGAATGAACAAAATAAAAAATTTTCCAGCCGGTTTTGACTGTCCTATTGTATTTTCGAAAAAAAAATGATAAAAAGTATGTACACCCCCCTTATAACAAAGAGTTTTGGAGTTTGCTAAAAAGCAAAAAAAATATAAAGATGCAGATTCCGACGATGAAAAGAAATGAAAAGCAGCTCCTGTTGCCAATAAACCCCGAAATGAAGAAAATCATGAAAAAAAGGTTTTAGTTATTTAGACGCATATTCCAAATGATGAAATGAATAAAAATGGACAATATCGAACAATTGGTTGAAAATTTGATGCAAAAAAAAATGCAAAAAAAAAATATCAGATTTTTTTCCCAAAAACTCAATAAATGTTTTTTTTTTTAAAAAAATTTAAAAAATTTTGTATTAAATTTTTTTTAAGTTCTTGTGAATGCTTTTTTTTTAATTAATTTTTTTTTTTAAAAATACGCATATATATTTATCTAGGTAAAAAAAAAAATAAATTTTAATTTTCCCCTTGATATTTTTTTTTTAACACGAAAAATATTTCAGTCCCTTCAGTTTCGTGTTTAAGTAAATTTTGCTGAAAAAATGTTTTTTATTTATTTATTTTTTTGGGATATCCTTTAACACAAAAAAGTATTTCAGTCCCTTCAGTTTCGTGCTAAGCGTTTTTTTATTGCATTTATCCAGCCTTAGATATTGAGGTTCACAAAACCCTATTTTTTAAAAAAATACATTACAGGGTTTTAAATTTAAAAAATTTTTGTCTTTATATATAATAAAACCAGTTGCATGGCCCGGCATTGCACGGGCTTTCTTTCCCTTTTTTGACGCCGGGCCAATTTATGTGGGGGTTTACGCGCGCAATGTGTGAGTGATTTCTAAAATTTTTTCCCTTTAAAATTTCCCCCTTTTTCAAAAATTTGTTCCAAATATTTTCGATTTAAGACAGGTTTTTTTTCCCCGGCATAACAGGGTTTTTTTTAGTGTAAAATTATTGTTCCCTTTTTCCCCAAAGAAAAAAAAAGGTTTTTTTTTATATTTTCAAACTTTTCAATAAGTTTCGGGTCACTGTTACACACAAACCCATCGTGCCACACTGTTACATCGCGTGCCGGGGTTTGGGCCACTTATGAAAAGTATCCCATATATGAGGAAAACATAAATCCGAAAATTATAATTTAAAAGAAAAAAAAAAAAATTACTTTTTTTGACATCTATTTTCACAGAAAAAAGATACTTACATTCATATAAATCTCGTCTTGGAATAACTTATTAAGAAATTAAAACATTTTAAAGAAACATTTCTCTGAATGAGAAAAAAATGTGAGAAATAAAAATATAGAACGCAAAAAAACTGCGTCGGTCTCCCCGTCTGTAATTCCTTTTATATGAAGGATTTTTTACCAGATTATTCCCTAGTATTGTGCAAGAATTTTCCCGTTTTTTTTCTGTTAAGCCCATTTCTCCCCCCAGTAATGAGAACTTTTACGTTTTTTCAGTTTAGAATTAACAAAATGGGGACATAATATATTAATTTTTTTATGGAAAAAAAACCAAGATTGAGAGAAATTTTTCCCTCGATTTTTCAATCATACATTGTTAAAAAAAATTGGGGCCCGAAACAGTTTTCTAAGGGAAATTTTTGGGGGAAATTCGTGGGAAAAGTTACTTATATAATCACATACCAAATATCAAATAACTATATAAAAAAGGTTTGGGGTTTTGGGAAACTTTGTAACCATTTTTTTACAACACTTTTTTTTTTATACATAGAATTCCAGAAAATTTGGGTTGATATCTAAAGACTACTGAAGAAAAATTTAATTCAGTTCATGTGAATTGAATTAGTTTTTTTTTTGCCTTCCAAAACTTGAGATGGTTATGAAAATGGGTTGGGGAAATCCCCTTTGGTATTATAAAATAACTCAGTGGTATTAAAAATACCACTGAGCCTTGTTTCTCGTTACACTTGTGGCTACAGTAGCCGAATGTACATGGTCGCATACAAGTGGCCGGTCTTGTCGAGTCCTAGTGCTATTGAAGACTGGTCATGTTGAGGATCTGATACACGCTAAATCTGTCGAGTTTTTCCCCTCACGTCAATATGATGGGGAATTTTGGGAGAATGGGGATGCCATTCAGGTATATTTTTCCTGTCATTTAAACCATGGAAAAAAAATTTGAAATCAGTCGCCAATAGTCATTATGTAGCTTCAGAGAGTGCTAAGTAAATCAAAATCAAATCAACATAACAATTTCCCATTCATTTTATTTTTTACTGTACGGTTTAAAGAAGAATCACCCGGTAAAAAAATCGTTGTTGCAAGAAAACCACAAATTTTCTTTGTCTATAATATACTATCTGTCACAAAACAGTGTATATTATTATGCAAGAATTGTGTTACAATAGCTATAGAAAATGAAGCACAAATAATCTCCTTCTCTATTTAAATGCCGACATATACGATTTTTCCCAATATGCTCATAACGACCCCTGACGGAAAATTTTGGGAATAATTTATTTTACAATTTTTTTAAATCTAAAAGAAAAAAAAATTCATTTTTTATTTTTTCCCCAAATACTGTTTATTTCCATAGACATTTAGTGGAATATAAATACATTACATCAAATTTTTCACAATCTAAATAGGTATTGACATGAATTTAAATTAAGATGTCCTGACTAGAGTCCCCCTCGGGGTAAAAATAATTATTCATGGAAAATCATAAAAAAAATTTTTGAAAGCTGATGTCAAATTAGAAAAACACCTCCCACATAAAAATCCTAAGTTTGCATTGAGTTTTCCAAAAATTTTTGGAAATTAACAAAATGGATGCAATCTGATTTTAATTGCTTTTTTTTGCAACAAAATTAACTTACTAGGGAATAAAAAAAAATATGAATCTGAAGTAAGATAACCATGAGGAATTAAACTTTTTTTTGAATAAAATGTTCCAAAAAAAAAAATAACTAAAAAAAAAATAAAGTTAAGTAATAAAAGATAAAAAAAGGGTAGCCAAAAATTTAAGGATCCCGTGGTGTATTAGAGTTTGGTTATGTATCTGGGGTTTTGCATTTAATCTTGATAGTTTTTGAAAAGGGTAGAAAAAAATTTAAGGATCACATGTGGTGTATTAGTTGGGTTATTTTTCCCCGTTTTGCATTTAATCTTGATAGATTTCGAATATTTTGAGCCCTTGTAGCATTTTTTATAATCAAGTTTAGAGAATATTTAAAAAAAAAAAAATTTAAAGGGAAAAAGGCTTTTAAATTTTTAAATGAATCATATGATTTGGTATTTATTCGTAGAATCTTAAGAAAAAAAATAGACTATTTATTTATACTTTTGTTTTTTGTCTTCCCTACAATCCCCTTGGCCATTGAAAAAACATTAATTTATTTTTTTAAAAACCATCCCTGGGTGTTTTTGGGTGAATGGAAAGAAGCACTGTTCTGCTGAAATATCCATTTTAAAACCCATTACTTTAAAAAATATCAGATGATCAATATTACTTGACAACCTGATATTATGGGAGTCCATATGCCCTTTGAAACCCATTGAAATCACACAATCCATCATGATTAAAGACCCTAAAAACCATTACTGATTTTTTTTGACGGGAAGTATTTTTTTTGGATATTTTTTTCGTTATTCTAATAATTGTTAGTCGCCATCAGGACCTTCAAGGTTATACTTTTTCCACCCCACTGCCCTATGAAAATGAGATTTTACCCCATTTGGTCCTTTTCTTTTGAGAGGGAGGGAAAATTTTGATATTTTTTCACTTTTCCCCTATACATTTTAATCACTATTTAATTAAAACCCTTTTTGAAACTTTTAACATACGAAACTTTTTTTTGGGTGAAACATTTCGGGAAAATTTCAGAATTCAAAAAATATTTTTATTAAGTGAAAACCCCGACGTCCGGGTGCCGTCCGTTTTTTTTTTTTTTGATCGTTTTATTTTTTTTGAATAATTTTTTTTTAATTATTGGAATCGCAAAATTTTAGTACACTTCATTAACATATCCATTTTTTTTTAAAATTTCCCCAAAGCACCCCTTATAAAAAAAAATTTTCATTTCAGAAACTCTTTTAAAACCCTGGTATCTTTTTTAAAAGAATTGTGGATAAAACAATCAAAAAACTGAAACCTTTTTTTTTCACAAGAAAAAGCTACATGCGTTTTTTTAATGATCCTGATGTGATGAAAAATAAGAATTTTCTAAAGTGGTCTTATAATTTTTTTAAAAGACACCTTATTTAATTATTAGATTTTAATAAAAAATTTAAGTAAGTTTTAGAGTTTCAATTAGGGGGGGGAAACTTCATGAAAATCCTTTACAGGTCACTTGGGGAAGGGTCGATCATCACCATAGTGCCCATTTATTAACACTGCTATGCAAATTGTATGACGCTCTTTAAACAAGAAACAAAATATAATAACCGAAGATGCCTGTTTTCTTTCAAACAATCTTCACTCTTCTGGGGAGCAGTTGAGGAATCAAAAAATGTGATTTTGAAATTTTGCCACATCTCCCCCTGCAAATTTTATTCCTACATTAAAAAAATCATAGTAGAGAAAGATATTTTACAACACAAATGGGGAATTTTTGAAGTTTAAAAAGGTTTCCCGACACAATCTGCTGAGTTTTACAATGATGCCTTCAAAAAGGCCCCAGAAATCCTTTAAAAAATTTATAATTTGAATGATAAATATGTAGAGAAGTCTAAGAATAAAAAAATAACATTTTAATAGGTTTCTATTTCCCCCTTTTTTTTTAGTTATGATTAAAAAATTTAAGATATCTCCTAGTAGTTTTTCAACTGCAACAGATTCCTTATCTTAGAAATTTTTTGTACAAATTTTACATAAGGACTGTCTAAAGAGGATAGGCAAAAAGACAATAATAAAATATTTTGAATTTTATTTTGAAAAGAAACTAATAAAGTTACAGATTGCACTTGAAAAATGCTTTTAAACATACAACATATATCCTTTTTCACAGTAAAGCAAAGTACTAATAAAAAACAAATTTCCCTTAAAAAATATCACATGAGAAAAAATCAGAACTATTTAGATACTCCATGCAGAATATTCACAAAACATTAGATATATTTCTGAGAAGGCAGGATTAAAGTTTAAAAAAGTTGTACGGACAAGTATAACAGATCAATCGAAAATAGGCTATAACAATATACATATAACTTTATTCCTTTTTCTTCATCCATTCCATTTTAACATTTCTTTCTTTTTTTATAAATGTTCGGCTATTCTTGTTAGCAGGAATGTGTATATGTCCAAGTTTATCCCATAAGCCACCCAAAAATATCACACAAAACAATTTTTCAAATGGTACAAACCAATCATGAATACCATACAGCATTGCTTCTATTTTACAGTACACAAAGAAAGTAAGAACACCAAAATAAATAAGTGCATCAGGAACCGAAATGATGCCTGATATCTCAGTGAAAATGAAAACAATAGATGCAACAATACAAAGCTTTGTGGAACTGAAAAAAAAGGATAAAATTAATATATTGTTTTGAAAAGAAAATTAATATAATTATTCATAAAATATTTCATAACAAAGTACAATTATAAAAGAAAAAGAAAACTACGGTACCCTTTGTAAATATATATAAACAGTAATATATACATATACAGTTTAAGTACCATTTAAGAGTACAAATAAGTTTTCGCCGTTTTATTTTAATCAAAAACAAGGTATTTAATGGGAAAAAATGGTACATGGCGTTTTATTCAAAGAAATGTCTATTGCTAGCCACTACTTTTTCCCATCTTTCTGGCTCTTCATCTCTTGAGGCTATCCACGAATCGACACAATTTTTAGTACCTTCATATGATGTGAAATACTACTCAGACAGGCCATGTGCTGCCGATCGGAATAAGTGATAATCGGAAGGGGCAATGTAGGATGAATACGGCGAGCGGGGTAGGATTTCCTAATCGAGTGTTTCCAAGTAGGTTTTGACCAGCACTACAATATGTGGACAAGCAATATGCAGCAGAGTAATTTTATCGCAACTGTAGTAGTGAGCGCATTTTTCCTTGAATGTTCGGCTCAATCTCATTAAATTGTTCGGCAGAGACCAAGTAATGGTTTCGTTCGGTTTGAGCAAATACATGAACACACAAATACATACTCATAATATGACACCAAGCTAATCCCACCTGTTACACAACATGAGTTCTTTACATGAACATTCGGCTGTTAAAGCATGGTTGCGCAATCCCCGTGATTTCTTCTTTGGGTTATCGTAGTGGATCTATTTTTCTCCACCTGTTACCATACGATGCAAAAAAAAAAAGACTCTTTCGTTTATGCCCGGCAAGCAACATTTTACATGTGGAAAATCGGCATGCAACGTTTCTCGGCTTCAGCTCATATGAAACATGATTTCCTTGCTTTTGAATCATTCTCAACTATTTTAGGCGATGTGAAATTGCTTGTTGAGTCACTCTTAACATAAGTGCTAGTTCTTGTATCTGACACGAATTTCCTCCAATAATCTTTTGCTACGTTCATTGTCTTCGAAGTCAAACTCACCGTTCTTAGATTTTTGAAACCACTCATGACAACTTCTCTCACTCAAAAGCTGCCTCACCATATGCTTCTATAAGTAATCGATGTGTCTCAGAAGTAGATTTCTTCGAATTAAAGAAGCAAATCAAACGTTCCTGAAAATGAGGCTTATTCGGCTCAAAACTCGGCATTTTCGCATGAAAAAGTTTACTTGATGTTGTACAAAATCGCTTATACTCCAAGGTTATGGTGTTGCCATATGTCCAATCTTACGATATGACGTTTAACATTCGAAAATTTCAACGATAACTTACTGATTCAACCATCTTTTGTCAAACAGTGGAAACTTACTCGTACTCCTTATACATTAACATATGTACACTGAAATCAAAAACAGAGTTCAGAGTTTCAAGATTTACAATTGAGAAGAAATTTGCAATCCATCATGAGAAATTCATTGTTTGAGTACTGAAAACAAAATAATCACAATTTTCAAAAATAATAATATTAATTACTAAGTACACAGCATATTAGCACTAGAAAATGTTTTTGGTTTTTAATGAACTATTTTTTTAAAATTAATCTTTTATAACATCTAAACTTTTTTTTATATAAATATTTACAAACAAATTATATATTTTATGAATTTCTTATTATAACTTTCTTGATAAAGTTTCCCATTTTCCAACAGCTCACGTTTCAATTATTTTTTTTATAAGTTATTCAGTTATTTATATAACAGCCATTGAGTTGGAAATTCTCTCTTTACAAAGACACACACATTAACCCAATTCTGAGAACTAACAATTTTTTTCTCTCTTTTTAGAATGGAAATATAAAACAACTATTGTAATATTAGAATTTATTTCTTATTTTCACAGTATTATTTTATGACATTTCCCAGTCCTTTAACAAGTCTAAATGGTTTTAAGTGGTCTTTAAAAAACATTCATTGGACACTAAGGAATCTTTTCTAGTAAATTTTGCACATACCTCATAAGATATAGAACTATGGCAATGCTCCTATTCATTTATTTGAACAGATAATTGTTAAATCTTATTTAACAAAGTGTATATATTTCAAACCTATGATAAAATATTTCAATTAAATGATGAAATGATAAATGTATTTATGACTTGGTATGCTTTGAAAAAGTTGGTGTACTGTGCAAAACTCGCCAATTTTGAATAGAGTGTAGGTTTGGCTGTAGTCCAATGATGACAAATCCTTGTTTAAAGGCAAGTATAATTGGGTTGGCTACTTCTATAGCTCAATAAAGTAGTTAATATAGTGGTGTTTCATTTTGTAGAGTCCAAATAAGCAACTATATACAGTAAGCTAGAAAATGTAACAAATAATTTCAAAAAATGGCAATTTTTATGAAATTGTAATATCTGAAAATTACAATAGTTTTTACATTTAAATATGAATTGTATTTACACATATTTATGTAAAAAAGAAACACTTTAATGTGGTAAACGAAAAAAAAAATTAATAAAAACCACATAACTCAAAAGCGTGCATACACATTAGAGAACATGAAAATAAAATAGTAAGACTTGCCCATTTGAAAATAATTTAATATTGCATAACCTGGCTCTGTAAATCAATAATGGCTTGTAACTACTTAGGCATTGAAGTAATAACATTTTTGTGTCATCTGGCAGAATTTTGAGCCCCATTTTAAACAATGGAAACAATCTTTATCTTGGACATTGTGTCTTCTAACTCTTCTATCAAGTTAATCCATAATGCATTCAGTGGAATTTAAATCTGACAACTGAGGAGGGTATGAAAATGTGCAAGTACTTGTTGACCTTTCACAATCTTGTTTTTGTTTGTTATTCATGCTGAAATGTCTACAGACTTTCAGGTTGAAATTCTTTCCACTATATTGCAACACCTTTAAGTATTTGAAATGGTCCATCGTACTTTCAATGAGGATTAATTAAACAATACCAGCAGCCGACATTGATCCCCAAACTATGACTCCTTTCTCACACAATATACCACAAGGAAGGAATATTTATGAGTTCAAATTCTACCTTTCTGTGCTGCAATATTTTTCTACATCCATCATTTTTTAAAACATACTTGCTCTCATTGATAAAAAGGACAGTTCTCCCAAATAAAAACCCTTATGAAAAAAAAAACCCTCATTGAATATACTCATTACACTCTCATACATGCAGCCTTTTTTTAAAAAATTTGCTTTGAATATAAGTAATTTTCTTCATGGGAACACTACCAAGAAATTTTTCAGATGGACATAATTTTTTATATATAACTGTTTTTGTATTAACACTTATAATATTTGTTGCAGCAACATTTGTTGTAAACTGAGGAGCAGAACCTCACTTTTTTCATTGTTGCTCAAGCATCTTGATCATTCAAAATCTTTAGCCGACTAGTATGAGGTTTGTTAAAAATATGCCTAGTGGTTCTGAAATTTCTTATATTAGTTTAGACAGCAGATCGATTTTCTTCAACAATTTCAGCACAAGATTTTTTTTTTTTTATTTCTCCTTAACTTAACTATAAAATTTTGAACATCAACACATATATGTTTTTAGTCATTTTAACAGGAACAGTAACAATGTGAACTGCTTCACATAAATAAAGGGGAGAAAATAGGCACTGTAAAACGTCATAATAATCTTTCCAATTCAGCCCTAAATCTGAGAATTGATTCCTATCTTGTTTTACCTAATTATTTTGTTAAGTATTTATGGTGACTTATTGTATATATATAAAGAAACTATGAGTACAGGAAGTAGGAGTTGTAGTACAGGAAATAGGAGTTAGATTCATTTAATACGACACATTATACATGTAAAAAATATTTATTACTTACAAACTTAATTGCATTGTTTCAAAAGAATTAGGAGACCATACACCTCGCAGTAACCTTTCAAAGATCTTCAAAAATGCATAACCATTTCCTGTAAATATATTTTTTAAAATATAACAAAGTATTTATGGAACTATCAGAAAAGGAATCCTCATAATAAAATACTGATTGCTACAATTCATAAACTTCATAGAAATTAAAATAATGAATATATATATTTCATGCTAAAATATTTTTCAATTAAGGCAATATATAGATATTTTTTTTATACAGTTAAATTTAAAAATAATTTATTAATTTCAACAAAGCAATATTTTTTTTAAGAAATAAAATAATAAATTTTAAATATTGTTAGGAATTTTCAAGAAATGAAAGGCCAGATTATTAGCCTAGTTTTCTAAAAATTCTGAAATATTTATAAGAGCATTAATGTGACATTTTAAAAGTATAAATTAAGAAAAGTAACTTCATATAAATATAAATTTCTGTCTTAGGAAGTTTATAGATTTTTTTTTAAATAATCAATAAACTTCATGCTTGCATGTGATTGACTTATCTTTTGATAAAAATATTGATTTTCATAAAGAAAAATTTGCATTGTTATAAGCAGAAAAATATCAATTTCATGTTTTAAAAAATATCTTTATTTTCTGCAAATACTTAAAAAATAATAATAATAACCTTTCAAAGTGCCAATGACAATCATGATTAGAAAGCTATTTGGATAGATGTTGGCAGCATGAATTACACCATCATGAATTTTTTTACAGCGTATTACCTCCTTCATGACAGCAAGAACCAATTTAACAGGTAGAAAATTGAAAACTCTGTATCCAATGTCAAAAGGTGCGTAAAATATCACATACCTGAAAGCCACATTACAAAATTCAAATCTGTGATAACTATGTAATATAATAAATGACAAACTAAATAACAAAAAAGAAAAGTTAAGCGAAACATGAGATAAATTAGATTCATTTTTCAATGGTAAATAACTAATAATACTGACACTGGAAAGTAACTTTTATAGAATTAATTTAGTATTAAGAGTAAGTATTCAAAAAGAGAGTTAACTTTTAAATATGCCTTAAAACTGATTTGTGTGCACATACATTTCATAAAGAATAATGTACCTAATCAAAATTGTTTATCTGAAGCAAATATTCATTATTATTATAGAATTTTAATATACTGACCATGCTCCAATAGCCAGTATTAGAAAATTTTCATTGTTATAGGCTGAAATAATTGATTCCCCTAAGAGAAAATTAGTTAAAATTGCTCCACTATACATGGCTAACATACAAGAGATCCAGCATGAAAATGGATGTTTACGTGAAAACAAATGTGAACCTAGAAACATAAACAAAATTGATTATTCATTTTGTCATTATGAATATAAATTTTATACTTCCTTCCATTGTAAATACAGAAAGAATTCTACTTGAAGAAATGAGATTACAAAGAAAATAAAAACCTTTAAGCATTCATATTTCTTAAGATTCTTATTTCAGTAAAATTACTGGCAAGTTTTTTCTTTTATTAATTAAGCAGAAAACCCAGATTCAAAGCTTTACTTTGAGTATGAAACAATTAAATGCAGTTAGAAGTATAATATGGATTATACTACAAAAAGCAACAACTTTTATTAAGGTAAATAGCATTTTGAGTCTTACTCATATTTAATACAAGGCTATGTTACAGCAAATACTTCTTTTTTTATATTCAATAGAGAGGGAGGGGGGAGAACCCACACATTAAAAAGAATTTTTAAGACTTATATCTACAAAATTATTGCTCTTCCACTGTTGCAAAAACTTTATTTTCTGATTATATAAGTTAATTATTATGACTACACATTTCAAAGTTAAAATTAACATCTTTTAGAAATGAAAAGTAAAACATACAACTAAAAAAAACCTACAACTATACCCTTTAATGAATATTAAAAATTGAAAAATAAATGCATTTAAGAATTTTAATTCTAATTTAGATAATCATTAATCATAATTCTAGCCCATACGTTGTATTCTACCATACACACAAAGATAATAAATATATTGAGCATAACCTATTTTAAATAAGACTTTTTTTTATTAGCATCCAATATCACTTTAATTAGACTAGTGTCAAATAAACATTATAAAATTTTGTAATTAAGAATGATAAATATAGGATTTAATATTATAAAGATGCAAACGTTTTTCAGTTAAAAGAACCTCTGACTAAAACGGTTACATTTTAAGACTTTCCTTTCATAATCTCTCAACCAAATTTGGCTCTACTGAAAACTATTTTAAGTAAATTCTTACATTTTTCCAGGGTGAGGAAAAAAGGAATTAAAAATAAAAACGAGCAACATAATTATAGGCACATATAACAGTTTTTTTTAAAAATTATTTTAGTCATCAGTAAAGTACAGAACAAGACTATAATATCATTGTAAGAATAATAAAGAAATGGACAAAATGAATTAAAGAAAAAACATATATGAATATATAAAAAATAATAGTACCATAAGCAATTGTAATTTTTTTTATTTTACAACCAAATTTTGATGCAAAATTAAAGAATATGTTTCAGTTCAAGAGACTTATATTGCAATACAGAAAAATATATTAACCTGGTCAGCACCTGAATATTTACAAAAATATTATAATATAGTTACTTTCTGATGTTTCACAGATAAGCTGGTATTAACAGTAAAGCACATAGAAAAAAAAACAAAAAAAAAAACTGGTACTTAAAAGTATGCATTGAAAAACAAAATTAAAAAATTTCTAATTAGATGATTTTCAGTTTAGATAAGTATTACAATAGGAGTGAAAACATTTCTTTTAAGCTGTTACATAACTAGTCAGTTGCCTGCCCTCTGCATAACAATGTTCTCCAGAGTGAAATCCGGTTCTTATCGGAGGCATTTTCAATTAGGACAAAAGCCAGAAATTATGCAGAGCCATTTTCAAAGGTAAAGTCTAATGAAGCATAGATGTGCTGTGTTTAGTCAAGAAACCGTTAAATGTGAAGGGCAAGTGTATTAATGTGATAGAGCTCTCAATAGCTTGCTGCTCACAAAACCACCTGTTTGGGCCCAACAGCTTCACAAAAGGAACACAAAACATCTTTGCAGTACTACTTGATAATGGTTGTGCCATGTGGTGTAATGAAAATCATGCTACTAAAGTTAAAACAGGATGGTCAGCAAGATTTTTTACATTGTATTATATTTGGCTTAAAGGATGATGGATGCTTTTATTGCATGATGACTGGAACTATGTTGTGGATCATTTCCACAAGGGAATCACCCAAAATTTATATAAAATTTAAAACAGTGGTATTACTAAAGTGGTATTTTGTCAAAAATCAAAAAGTGCCCTTCAACCTTCCTCATTTATAGTTGGTTTGTCAATGACTGACAGTTTTACAGTCAGAAAAAATTCATACATGCACATTAGGATCACCAACATATAATGTACCAAACTATGCTTCCAAGGTTCATGTTTTATGTACTAAAACTTATGGTCAAATTTTTTTTAATAAACCATTGTAAAAGTTTATAAATTTAAAAGGACAAAAATATTTCATGACAACTAGGCACAGCATATCAAAAGAATTTTAATAATTCCAGAAATTGATTAAATAATGTGATTATGTAATTTTAATTGAATGATTTATTCTCATTCTAAAATTGAAGGGGAAAAAAGAAATTCTAGAAATTCAAGTGAAAGAATATGCCCTTTTTAAAATACTGAATATCATAAAATTCATAATACATTAGCAAAACTCTTATGTAAATTTTAATGGAAAAAAAACAGATTTCTTGGTCTGAATATTAATGATGGTTA
>BMAV01005778.1:509296-557506 GCA_019973955.1 Trichonephila inaurata madagascariensis | reverse complement strand
TTTTTGCCAAAATATTGTATTTAAATAATTTTTTTTTGTCAAAATGTATGTGTGTGTGTCCTTAAAACAATTTTATACATGTATTCTAATCTAAGTGACACTAAATATCATGAAAATTATCCATTTATGCACTTTTTAAAATCACGTTTCCGAACGTATTCGGATACCTTAAGATAAGAATTCATGAGTAGTCCATGGATTAAATTTTAATGATGAGACTAAACTTTATTTCTAACTCTCATCTCTCTTTTCGTTCAAAGAAACACATATGTTAAAGTCCCCTATTCATAAAACTTTTTTATTCTTGAGAGTTGATGGTAAAATGTGTTTCATTAAAAATAATATTTTCTAAAGTATCCTTCTTAAAGGATAGAACTAATTTATTAATAATTGAAAACCATGATAATTTATCTTATTTATTTAAAAATATGTCGGGGTGTCAGTAAAAAGACACATTAAGATAGCTTTTACAAGAACAGAAGTTTCAGTAAGCGAGATGGCAATTTGGGAATTGTTATGAGTTAAAGAGTTTAGAGGGAATTGACAGTCAATCGTGAAGTTACCTGGAAAGTAAACCATTAATACAAGGTGCATATCCTTGCACGTGCGCCCAGACGTTTCCTCATAAAGATCGAATCTAAGTTTGGATTAAGGTAGGACTGATTATTTGATATTAAGATTGTAATATTATTAGAAGTGAAAGTAGGTGGATTAAATAATTATTTAGAGAAAGTGGTCTAAGTTACGCGATTAGGTTTAACTATCATTGTGTGTTGTTCATTATAGATTCTCGCTTATTTAAATTTATCTAAATTGTTAGACATTTAAGTTTTATTCTTAATAAAGATATATTAAGAATCAAAATGTCTGTTCCTTTTGCAAACTCTACACCTTTAGCTCACGCTGACAATCAAAAATACGGTCACCAAAGGGGGCGGTATCACAACTGATTGTAAAAAGAATAGTTCAAATGTTGTAATCACATAATATTATTTTTTTTTTCTTTTTAAATATTAAATGCGTTTTATTACACTTTTTTAAAATGAGAAAGAACCAGCAGCATTTTCTCTGTGATCATAGAAGCAGACAACTTATTGAAATTTATAATGTATTCTCAAACGACTTAAAATACTCTAGAATCTTTCAACAGATTTTAGAAGTATATACTTTTTTTAGTTTGGAACCTCATTGCAATACACTATACAAAATTTTCCTTTTTTCACTTTTTTTAAAACCTATACCTTCGTTCCCGCATTGAATGCATTTGAATAATTTTCATTGCTTTTCATTTGATTTTGATTGCATTCCTATCGTAAATTTATTTATAATAAATATGACATAAGAAAACATTAAATCCAAAACTTGTTTTGAGTCATAGCCATTGCCATTTACCTCGTAGAATGTTTATTTGTGTGTATGTGTAGCTACTGTAAAGACTCGTAAAATTTAAATATAAAGATAAATTTTCAATATCTTTTGTCGTATCTATAAGAAGGAATTTTGGACACGTATCTTTATTCTGTAAAATATAATTCATACATTACATTAGAATTAATTTTCTATTTCATTTAGTATGCTATGTTTTGCAGATGATATATGCACATCTTCAAAAAATTCTTGTTCAATATCTTTCTAGTTTATAAAAATTTTAGGTAAAAGGCTTTAAGCATTTGATTTAACACTTAAAAAGAAAAAATGTACATAAAATAAATTTAATAAGTTGAAACAAAAAAGGCCACAAAATATCATTTTTTTTTCAGTTTATTAGTAGAATCATGAAAAAATAAAAAACACGTTTAATGAATGGTGAATTTTGACAAAAACTCTTGGAAAATCTTTCTTTTGAAAGCATAAGAAAATTGCAACTTGAACTTCATCAGAAAATGCTTCTTAAATTTTCAACACCTATTCCTATGATGTTTTCAGGTTTGAAAATTAAGCCACAGTAACGGAATTGCTGACAATGTTATTCCAGAACAATTCATAAACCTTAACGACAACAGCTCTGAAATAGAGAAAATAAATTTAATAATATGAAGAACTCATCATTCTTTTTTTAAGTTTTTAAATACAATTTAATATAAAGAAAGCATTGTGTTTTTGACCACTTTAAAAATAGAATTCTCAGTTTTAAAACTCTCATTAAGTGTTATATGAAAAAAAACCCAAAATATTCTGATTAAACATGTATTTCACTAAAACACACACACACACGCTTTTGACTCATGAATAAATTATTTTATGTAAAAGGTCTTAATAGTTTGTAAGTTTTAAGATTGAGAAACAAAAACTATTTTTTTTATTTATTACACTAAAATGGAACAAATGTTTTACTAATTAGCATTCACTTATAATTCATATAATATTTTCGTTTTAAAATAATGTATATAAATGTTACAATCCTGTCATCTCATTTTCATTCATCTCGTGCAGTTTTTTCAATTCCTTTTAAGAAGTCTGAATTAAGTTTTCGCAGAAAATTGTTGACTAATTTGAGTATGTGTTCAAATATTAATGTTTTCCACCTGCTAATTAATACTTGTCATGGCTGATAACGGCACTTTTATTTACAGGATTTTATTGGATTATTTTTTATTACCTTTTCGTTTATTTCCTACACAAATGTAATAGTTGCTTCAAATTTATAACTATTATTTGAAAGTCTTAATGCTATGAATTTTGTTATTTTCTTTTATAAGAAGCCAGAATAGACACTTATATTTAAATAAAGAAGCATATATACATTGTGTTATCTGGTAATAAAAAAAAAGTTATATTTTTACTATTTCAGAAAATCTACAGAATTGCAGAAAATATTTCTGTTCAACGTTATATATTTATTTCATAACACAATCTAAGATTTTTTGCTTAAAAAAAAATGTTTTATTACTAAACTGCCGCCTATTTTTCAGTTTCATTATTTTAACAATTGTATAGTTTTCAAAACGAAAACATGAGCTCTTATAAGAGCAATTTTTATATGTGTTCATTAATCACATTTTTTCTTTGGTACTATGAATTAATTTTTAACGAGATGTAATATTAATTATTAAAAATAGAATTGCCAGTATAATTACCTAAAAACTACTTTTCCGGAATAAGAAGCTGGTGCTTCCCATTTAAGTGTCACCTTGGTCTTGTCATTGGCACTGACATGGGTAACGGAGTCCTAAAAATAACAATGCACAGAATTTAACAAATCGAAAATGGAACGACTCTTTTGGGAACTTTTAATTGTATTTTTTTAAAATAGTTGTAAACTCTGTCATATCTTACATCAGCACCAGAACAGTCTCTTGTTTGAGCATCTGATTGTCTTGTAAATCGACCAATAGGTTTTCCAGTAGAGTCCTGACCTTGAATGAAGAAACCTTTGAATGTCTCTCCTCCCATTCCTTGTAGAGTTACTAAAGAAGAAAATAAAACGTTTTGTAAAGTATATATTGATAATCAACGTCTATACTTTTGATCATTTAAATAAAACATCTTCTAAATTGAATGTATTAAATTTCTTCTTCTTAGGCTTTCAAGAAATAATTATCTCAATTTTATTTATTTGTCGTATCATTACTGACATAAAACCGAAGAGAGGAATTTTGGAGACTTATTATTAATATGAACAAACCTCTTTCAGAATTCAATAAAAAGTCATTTTCAGTAGTATAAAAAGTTCAACTAAATAACGGAGTAATAGAATAATGAGGGGAAAACTAAACAATAAAATAAAGAAAAAAAAATTCTCTAAATTTGCAGGAAATTTTGTACTTTTTTAAAGAAAATCTCAACATATACTAACTTAACTCATTTCGATGTAGGAAATTCTTTTAATTTTATTGTTCTTAGTTTGAACATTGTACAAAATAACTTTATAATTTTTTTAGTAATTATGGATTTTGAGAACTGTGATAGGAATTGGAACACACGCATTTAAACAAATTAAATTATTAAAAAGAAGCATGATACAAATAGGCAACAAAACCTTGTAATTTCAAAATTAATAAAAAGGAACAACTTGAAAAGAATATTGCTTGAGATATTTATTTACATTACATAAACTACATGTTTTAGTATTGTATGTGTGCTGTCTTTTCAACAGTCACGATGGCCGCGATAACCGAGTGGCCATGGTTATCGAATCATGGATTCAAGTCCTGGAACCACTGAAGATCCACCATATAGAGGGTCTAACGTTTGACCTAGTATGGAAATTTGGAGAGTGGGATGCCAGCAGTGGTGTAACGGAGAACATTTGGGCCCCCCTGAAAAGTCAGGTTTTGGGCCCCCAAGTTGGATTTTACAAGATTTTTAAATACATTGTCAGGCTTTGGGGCCACCTTCCCCTCAATGCGGGAGTGGATGCCAGCTTAGGTGTCCTGGTCACTTGACCGAGGCTCAAACTTATAAGGTCCGTGGCCAATAACCATAATGTAACTTCAAAGTGCTACGTTAACAAAAAAATTAAATCAAATCACTAGCCCTGATTTTATGTAAAAAACTTATAAAAAGTCAAGGCTTTTTTTTTCCCAAAAAGTGAAACCCTTTTCATAAAAAGATAACTTGGATGCAGGATATCTTATCAAATGGTGTCGATTTTATGTTAAGAATATTATGAAATGTTTTTAGATTTCTGGGAGTTCTATTTTTGTTTCGGCTGTGAACTCTAACTATTTTTAAATAAAAACTAAAGCCGATTTTTTATGTAATTTATGTTTTATTGACACAAACGTTTTTAAAATCTGTTAATAGATTTAATGTAATTAATTTACAATAAATATTTTATCATATTTCATCATACAGTTGTCTCACTATTAAATTTATTTAAGGCTGTTTTCGCCATGTATGCGACAATGGGGACTTACCGCGGAGCACATTTTCGGACAGAAAAAATGCCTCAATTTTTGTAAAAATTTGTGAGATTGTAACTCATACATTTGTTCATAATATAGTGTTTTAAAAATTTCAAAATATTTCATAAATAATCAGTTTTTCCTTTTAACATGTAAAAGGATAGCTCATTTAGCATTACGGTATAGGGGGGAAAATGAGAAAAACGTTTTATAAAAGAAAAAATGTGTCAACTTGGATAAAAATGAATAGTATGATAAAATAAAAGATTTTCCACAGGATAGAGTGAAGCCAGAATATAATATTAATGTTTGAGTACTTTTATATCTGAAAAAATATTCTAAATTTGGGTCCTATTCTTTAACATTAGCCGAAGACAGCCTTAATAATTTCTTCATTATTTTGATTTCATACGAATAATTTAATGCCTATCCCTTTCTTTAAAGTTTTAAAATAGTGAACACATGATATAGAATACCTGTCATAGTGCCTCCTGGTTGGACAGTTGATGGACTAGCAATGAGCTCATAATTTGGTTTGCTTCTTTGGGGCAAGTGACCGGTGTGATTGGCAGAAAAGGTATTGCATGTTTCTTTTGGTGCTCCTGTTGGGTAAGCAGCAGACAATCCAAGAATGACACAAGTCACAGTGAGGAAAAGGCAAGACCTTTTAAAAGAAACAAAATACATTGAGTATTGAAGTTACTTAATTGTTTCGTAATTGAAATAAATTTCAAGTTGAAACAAATGTTAAAATTTAATTTATTGTTGTTTCTACTTAATACTCTCTATTCTTCAAGTAGAATAGAGTCTTTAGTTTTTGAAAGTAGATAAAATCAAATAATTGTATTTTATTTAAACATTAAATCATTTTAAAATAAAGTCAGCTAGTTTTCCTTAGATATCATAAAAAGGTTTTCCGTTATTTTTGAAAATAAGATTACTAATAATAGACCTTTAATATAAAATTTTCTGAGTAATATATCAAGGAGTAATTGAGCTATGTTTAAATGTATAAAAATAAAATTATTTATAGAATTACTACACATTGCTTCCGTATTAAACTGTTAGATGTTTTTGATTAAAAAAGAGAAATAAATTGAGCGAGATCAGCCTTACATAAATAACTTTAAGAAAGCTGGTTGCACAAACGACACATTCATTTGTATATCTGTGAAACTAATACAAAATTTCAGTCTCTGCTTATGTATGATTTATACTAGGAGAACTGATTTTAGTGACCCAACAAAAATATAAAAAGCAATATAAAATCTTATACTCCACACTTTTTTACTTTATAACTAACAAAATAGAATTATTTTAAAAGTTTGTAAGCAATGGTTAATATGTATTATATTTTTAGGAAAAAAAAATGATTACATTATTCATATTCTATCTTTAAAATCATATGAATAAGGAACAGGAATTTTTAAAAAGTCTCGAAAATGTATTTAATAAAAGCTGGTACTCAAAATTCGAGAGCCATTCAGGGTGAGTTCATTAATTCAGTAGCCTGTGTTACCTTATGACCTTAATTGCAACCACCTGTCAAAGAGAAAGAGAGAGCAGCGAACTAAAAGTTTATCGGTAAGAAAATTAATTATCTTTCTCCATTTATTGAGCTGGTTATTAGCATGTGAGAAATGGGACCATCTCGAGGCCACAAGGGAAAATTCAGAGTTCTGATTCTGATTCATGGTTTCTGAAGTGGATAGTGAAAACGAAAGTAGATCTCTCTCTCTCACTCGCAATCTTTGAATAGAGAATGTCCCTTAAAGCAGATAAGCTGACCTTTTATGCAGTGATCAGGAAGAGATTCAAGGAATACAGGATTTTCCTGATTCCTTTCTCCATGAATAAATTCCACACTTGCCTCAGCCTTAATAAAGAATCTGTCAAATAAGAAGGAAGTTTTATGTCAATGTCCAAGGGGAAATACTCAAAGACTTAGGTTTTTTCCCCTTGGATATTGATTCACTTACGCACTTCAGTTGGACATCCCCATTCAAAGAATTAATGTAATGCCATACTTAATATTCGAAACAATTTGTTCAAGTTTATTTTAAAATTCATTGACTTTTTACTAGTTAGTTAGTTTTCCAAGGAGATTCAAAGGAGGTTTATACCATAAATATACATGCTTTCTTGTCTTTGATTTTTTTTTTCAAAAAAAAAAAAAAAAATCTTAAACATTAAAGCTGAAGATTTTAAGAAGATATATTCCTTTATTTGTATTTTTTTTTGTGCTTAGAAATTTATAAGTACAAAAAATTTAGGATGAATTCTATGAGAGAATTTTTCTATTGTTTGGAATTAAAGACTTTTAATAAAACTCTTTTAATAAAAACTCTATTTTTATATCTCTATAAGAATTAAAAGACTAGCAAAATATATTGCTGTCCAAGTAATATTACAAAATAATACAAAAATTAAAATACGAAGTATGAATTACATAAAACTACAGATTTGCATTTCTTTCTGGGTAACAAACACAATAAAATAAAGAATTATTTGTTGAAAAAGTTTTTATATATAAAAAATTGCCCAACTGGTATCTTATTTTTTTTTAAATTTAAGAACAGCTTACAGTACATTTTCACACATATTTGAGGTACATTAAATTAAAAGGAAAAACACTTTTTTTCATTATGTAAAACATTTCGGCATGCAAACATAGTTTCTTCTTTTTAAGTTTCAATAATATATGCATAATTTAATCGTAAGAGAAAATAATTCAGTTTGCATTGCTTTTTCAAATAAAGTACTAATCAGCATATTTGTATGCATTTTTAATATTTAACAAATCAATATTAATTTTTTTATTTTAAATCTCATCAACTTATTTCTAAATTAACAGTTTTATGCTTAAATTTATTGCTCACTTCAATTTTAAGCAGATTTCAACAGTTAAACATTTTTCAAATGTTGTATTGAAATGGTATACAGGTAATTGTAAAAAAACATTTTGAAATGTGTAATTATTCTTTGTACGTAACACATTACGAGCATTTAGACATACATGAACAAAGTCACATTTAAGACATTGAATGCAAAACCAGTTTGGAAGAGACAATGAAAAGAAATAAAAATTACAAAGTAAGACTAGCTCCATTTAATATAAAAATATTTATAACACATTTGTAATACTTTACTGAAATCCACAAATAAAAAACCTATAAAACCCCAGTATTGTTCATTATTATTTTAAAATCCTTGCTTATGCTTTTCAAACAAAAACATGCTAGTAATCTATAGTAATCTAAATCAGAACAATTAAATTGAGTTTCATATGTTTTCTTAGTATCTTGAGAATGAGTGATTGTTTGTTTAGCATTTTGGTTTGCAACAGGTTTTTTTTTCGTTTTCAAAATACTTGTTGGGGGATATTGGAGACAAAGTTAAGAATAACATCCGAAGCATATTGTACTTAGCTAGAAATTTGTAACTCTCTTCAGCTCATATGAAATGCGATGAGCTCCTCCGGGTCTTTCTCTCCAAGCAAACTAGGAATCAATGAACTTCGGAGAGAAACTCGTCTAGCATATTTGATATCCGTACTGTCTAACACATTTGATACCAGTTCTTAACAAACTCACTAAAGATAATGATATTCTGATTAAAAAGTAAAAATTAAAACATGAATTATGTACATATTTAAACAATTAGGGATATTTCGTAATTAATCGTTGTGAACGAGAACATGAAGTAACATTCATTTCCATATTTGATTCAATTAATGTGGAATGAAGCAATTATTTAATCAGAGCATTTATTTTAATTCATCACTTAAATGATTTTTAACTTACGTTTTTTGAAGAATAACTGAATACATTTAATGGAATTCGCGGGTTTAATTATTTTCAAGTGATTTGTGTGTGTGTTATAACTTTTGTTTATTTTTACATTTTAAGACCGTTTTTTATATTTATACATTATTTTTTTCTTTTAGAGGCTTCAATCTTGCACGTTCTTTTTGAAACTAAATCTATTTTATTTTAATAAAATTATAATCGCTGTGGTAGAACTACATTACTGAAATTGCAATAATTTCATATTAAAATTGCAACTGTTTAAATAAAATTACTCAGCTACTTATAAAATCTTATGTTTTCATATTTAGTATACTTAGTGTACGTTTGCTATCAAAACTGACTAAATTAATTATTTTACAAACTAATTTGTAAAAAATTACAGACCATTATTCCTAGATTTATAAGTACTTGTTTTCTTTAAAAAACTTCGTGCATCTGAAAACAAAAATCTGTGCTAGATTTTGAAAGAAATTTTTTTTCCAGTTTCGAAAATATATATATTTATAGAACATCTTAAGGTTGATATTATTAAAAATAAAAGTTGTAAAATTTTATTTTTAGGACTTCAAACTAAAAAAGCATTTTATAAACTTCTGATATTCAAAATGCGGTTTTTCGCAATATTTTTTAATATCCGTTACCTTAATTTTTTTATCTTCCCATTGTTTTACTTATAATTTCTTCTGATCATCATATTTTCTTTTAAATGTCTCAGGAATAAACTTTTCTATCCTCTATCTTGATTCCCAAACTTGCTGCGAATTCCTTTTAAAATTCCTTGTTATTGTACTTTGTAAAGTCACTAGTTGAGGTCTTACCCATATAGGACAGATTTTCATATCAGGAAAATCAAATTTTAGACCTTATATTTCCTGTCTGGTTTCTCTTCCCTCCTCTCTCCGTACCTACTCCAATTTATTTCCCTCAAAACCTACTTTTGATATTAAGGTAAAAATAATAAGACTTTTCACTTCCGCATCATCCCGCATGAATTTCTTTTTGTTGTACTTACACAGTATTGTATTATTTAGTCTTCATCTATCCTTGAAAATAGTTTGACTTAAATTTTTGAAATTGAATTTAAAAATTGGTTTTAGTTTCTTTCAATACCTCATTCTTTAGGTTCTCATGAAAATTAAGTTCTTGGAAAATGATATTTCTGTGTTGCGATTATTCATTTAAGCGTGCTTTGCATTAATGTTAAATAAAGTATTTGTCTCTTTCGTCGTTTTAGATAAAATCTCACTCAGCTTTTTTTTCCAAGAAATATTATTGTTAAAGTATAACTGTACAAATATTGTTGTAGATCGCGAACAATCTGTACCAAAAATTTGATTACAATAATTTTCTTCATACATTTTTTTAAATGAAAATTTACTCAGATGAAGTTATTATTTTAATTTTTTTTATACAAGCCTCAAAAGGAAATAGAAAAACTATCCTTACATACGTGATATACTAAGTATAGTCCACGTACTTAAAAATATTATTTTATAAAAGGTTAGAGAGACAGAGAGAGAAATATGACTCTTTTTTTTTCAAATTCAGCAATAAAGGTTGCTTGAGTTGGTTAAAGTTCAAATTATTGATAAAAAAAATACAGTAAATGAACCAGAATTGAATATAATTGCATAGACTTTAATGCTTTATGAAATTTGCTGAACTTCGTCTTCATAAGGGTAGATTTAAATTAGTAATACTAACGCTTTATAATACTCCCATTTAATGATTTACTCCTCTCCATTTATATTAGCTTTTTTAAAAATCAAAAATGATTTTTCGTTTGTTTAATCTTATTAATTATATTTCGTCAGTGAACGTTAGCTGTGCAATGGTTACAACATTATAGTTAACATTAATCAGTTATCTAAACTATATATCATGATTAAAAAAATTTTCCGTAATAATTTTGAAATTATTTCCCTACCCACCTTCATCAAAAGACTTGCTTAATGTTGATTGGAAATTATTTTATTGACAAAACAACTTCTTGATAAAACGTTCTATATTTTTTTAAAGGAGCAATTGCATCAATAACTTCCTTAACAAATCCCTTCTACTTATTTAGATTTCGAGAAAACATCATCTAACATCTAGAAAGTTATCTCGAATCTTTCCGAAGCAAATGCGGTGTGATTTGTCAATGATATATTCAGTGCATTATGTTGTAATTCTCTTGACTACAGTTTGACACGATAATGACAAGATTAAATTTACTTTCTCATTGGTATCTGATGAGATTTTATCTGGGAATCTATCTTTTCAAAGAAAAAGCAAGGTCAGAGAGTTATTTTTTTCTGAATAGTTAATGTCAGTACGTTTTTATGACACGCTGCAATCATAAGTGAAGAGTTAAGAAATAATTTTAGCATTTTTTTTCTTAGTAAATTTTCATTCAAACCTTGACAATGATAAAAAAGATAATTCAGGGTACTTCAGTTAGTAAGAAGCTGTATTATGTATATTTTCTGACTAAATTTAAGGCAGAAGAATATAAATTTGATTGGAATCCTGTGCTAATCACATGACATTGTGTATTATTCAAAATAATTAGTATTTTATAGTTACCGGAAAATACTGCTGTTTAATTTAAGTTTTCTACATTGATGTCAAAGAAATGTTGGTATTGATTTGAATTATTAAAAAAATGTCTTTTAAGAATGATTTTATTACCTGCCTTTTTTTTTTTAATCATGACAGTTTTAATAATAAAAATATTTTGCTTAAATTGCAGAATGGAGCTAATATTAAAAAGATATATTTTAGTGCTTTAAATACAAGAAAATTTCTCATAAAAGTACCAATTTGTAGTTCTTATTACTTTAATCAAAATGATAATACTGCAAAAAATGTAAGTAAAAAGGGAATATGGTATTGAATGCATATTATTTTTAACGTATACTAAGATATCGGAATATGAATAAAACGTAAGCTTTCAAATATGTAAAAATTTCATTAAAAAGTAAAATAATATGTTTGGTTTTATATAAAAATATACGTTAACTTCTCCTTCCTTTGAAAAACAAAGCAAAATGATCCAAAATGATGAAGCTAAATAAATGTATAGCTATATGGCGTACTCGATTTATCACTATATATATAGTTACCATAAAATTCTTATTTATCGAAACTTATCCGTTACCCTATTTTCAAATTTAATGATTTGCAATAATCAATTTTAAAAGCTTTTGTTTGTCTATTTTTAGCTTTTGCAAAATAATTCTTTTTCAACGAATATTTATTTAAAATAGATTCCTCTTAGATTTGAATATCAGTCATAATTAGATATTTGAATCTCACTGATTTCCAAAAACTAAACACAACAAACTGAAAACTGATGATAACTAAAAAAAGGCATTCAAGCTAATTCGGCTCTTCATATTTTATAATTTCTCAATAGGAACATAAAAAATTCCAAATCCTGAAATACAAATTAAAAATAATCTCAGCAGGGAATATAATCACTCCAATGCAGACTTGATATCTATATTTTATGCTGTTTATGGTGGTGTTGACGTGTTGCGTGAGTAACGCTACTCATTAATCTCGTAAAGGCGTTTTAAGTCCTTTTAGGAATTGGGAAGAGGTTAGAAGCCGGTAACACGCAGGGACGTCTTAAGACTTCTTGAGGCCCTGGGCCCAACCTATGACCCTTAAAAGTAGACAGTACAGAGCACACGTTGTCAAATACTCGTACGAACAATAGCCCGAAACAAATAAATGTGCATGGCTTACAATCGCACAAACCGGCTCGACCGACTGCCGCCTTTTGACTGAATGAGTAATGATAGTGTATGGTGGTAGGCTTAGGCCTATACATGTATCCCGGTCATCAAATGTAGCCAGTTGACATATTATTCCCAGTTTTTCAGGGAATACAACCGGAAGTAACATTTGACCTTTGAAATTATTCGAATTATGATTTTATTAAGGCTGCGTCGAGAACGAGACGAGGCCTCCATTGCGGCCGAGGCCCTGGACCTGAGCCCAGTTGGACCATGCCTTAAGACGTCCCTGGTAACACGCTTCCTGCTTGTAAAATAAAGGTATCGCTAATTGTGGTTTCATTCGAAAGAACAACAGGATCGAGGATGTTATCTCTGTACCTGAAAGCATTGAAAGCTCAATGTGGCAAATCATAGAGGTCTGTGTACACTCCCCTAAAGATTACTCCTCCTCATACAAGAACATCACTTCCCGCTTAGGTGTCCATTTCACTTGTATTAGATGAGATATTTCAGCTGTTTACTTCTTTTTATATGTAAATACGTCTGAAATTACTTTGTAAAGCAAAGCAGGACGCATCATTTAAAAGAACAGACCATTGATTTTCAGTCCGATTTACTTGATCCATTTCAAATGCTTTTTTCTATGGTGGGAAGTAGGCGAGATGCTCGATACTCATTTTTACACTTTGGCTATCTCGAAATTGTTAGTGCTACTGAAGAGCCACCATGTAGAGGAGTTGATGCCCGTTAAATATAGTGCAGCTCATAGTCCTCCCATTTGTATGGTCTGAAAGTTGGGAGATGGGGGGGGGGCAGCTCATGTGTCGACCTCGTGTCTTGACCATGGTTCATTATCCCGAGGTCCGTCTCCAATAGCCCTTGTGTTGCGTTAAAGCACGACGGAAATTTAAATCAAATTTCGAAATTGTTTAATACACCATTTTCACTGAATAGTGGTCCCCTCCTAAACATCTGGTTTTAAGCTGAATCGTATTTGCGTAAGGCGATGTTATCACCCTTCTTGTCTATTGCTACTCGATACAACTTGCTGTTATTTGTAATGCTTTTAAATATGAAAAATTTCGAACTATTTTTAGTCAATTTGTCGCTTAACTTTCGGAAACTATTGTACTTTGTACAACTTGTGTAACATTGAAAATGTGTTTTAAAACATTTTTGCTGCTTTTAAATCTAGGTGCATTTCGCTAAATACCCCCAAAAATTTCGTTTAATTTTTTCCACGAACTTGAAAAATTTTGAATGCTTCTGGGTAGAAAAATGTAATGTTACGTTTCTTTCTGCCATATAAACAAAAATAATCCTTGCGTTTTGAATTTTAAAAAAAAGTTCTAATCAAAGAAAAAATATTTAAAACTAAAGTCAATTTTCAAAACTAAATAAGAAGCAAAAGTGATATGTAACATTGATTCAGGAGAATCGTTATTTCTATTTAAAGAATAGCGTATGTATCCATCTCAATGAAAATTTCGATTGATAAGCATGATTACAAATAATTTTTCTTGGTTCTTAAATAGTTATGTTATGTGTATACATTTTTTAATTTTATTGAAAACTTAACTGTAAAACTAAAAGCTTTGAGATTTTGGTTTTATTAAAAGATAAGTTAAAAACCATATATGTATATAATGTAAGACTTAAAAGAAATTCTACCCATAGAAATTAAAAATTTCTCTGATAAGTTTTTTCCCCCGCTATTTTTTCCTGGGGACGTTTCGCATTTTTTCCGAAATACATTTTAATAATGATTTTGTTAATAAATGATTTTTCAGAATTACTGCAAACTGTATAAAACATTGATAAAATTATAGTTATTAACTTAGGCTTAAATATTTTTAAGAGTAAACATTTTGCTTGAATTTCTCTTTCCTAGCAATACAATTTTATCTAAAATCCATGAATAATAATAAAGTTTTTTCACAATACATCGAAAAAATACCAAAATTGGTTACTTACCAGCTCTTGAATGCTTTCTGACTGTATTATGTAATTAAATTGCAAAAAATACCCCCTTTCCTCCCCGAAAATTTAAATGTTTTTAAATTCTAATTCGAAACTCGTATTATACAAAATTATAGCATAAGAAATGATAATTTATCTAACGTAATATTGTTCTCAGTAAGAAAAGTAAAATCCTTTATCTATTTAATAGTCTAAAGAGAGAGCTCCGTATAAAACTACTCATAAAACAAACCCGTAAGGGAGCTGTTAAAATGATAGTAAATCAATATGAATAATCATTTAACAATTCTGCTTTTAATAAATGTAACTAGGTAAATAAGAAATAAATTGCAAAAGGACGTATATCGATAAACTGAACAGGTGTAGGCACGAGTCCTTTGTAAAATTTTAATTCTTATAAATTCATTCATTCTTTCTTTCCCGGTATTTTTTTTAAATTAATGAATAGAATTATATGACCTACGAAGTAAAGAAAATTCATGAATAATTCATATAAACCTGTAGTGTGTTCTCATTCCTTTTCTCTTTATTCATGTCAAGTTTCAAATTATGCAGAGGGAAAGAAGTAAAACAAAAAATTGAGTTAGCTTCATTCTAGTAAAAGGTAATGAATTAAAATTAGTACTCACGAAAATTTCTTAGTTTATGAGCAATTTCTAGTCTTTATTGCTAAGATCCTTTTTAATTATTTACAATATTTTTAAGAACATAAGGAAGTTGGATTAATGCCAGTATCTCATTTAAGGGAGTGAAGAATTAAGTCTTTTAGAAAAAAAGCCGACTACCTTGAAAATTTCTGATCTAGCCTCTACTACAATCCATACGATAGTTATGTGCGCATACGTATTACATATTTGTATATTAAATAGCCTATTATTGCAACATATGCAATTAATAAGTAATAATAATTATAATGCGCTTTAGAAAATACATGATTCAAAATTAGATATTGCTGGACTACTGAATGATTTTTCGGATTTCGGATAGGAAACTTTTTTCAAATGTTAATGTTCATAATGATTGTGAAAATATAACAATTAAAAGAAAATGATTATATGTTATTGATCACACATCAGAAAATGTATACGATATTTGTCAAAAATTGATTGTATAGTTTTTTTTAAAAAAATTGTATAGATTTATTGGGAATATTATAAAGTTATCAACATTTACAGATTAAAAATAGAGTGTGTTTAAACCATAATGTATACATGTGTGTATGCTTGCACGTTGTGTGTGCGTGTGTTTATATGTATGTATGCATATATATATATATATATATATATATTATATATATATATTTCATATATATATTATATATATATAAAAAGCCGGCTTCTAATTTTCTCATTTTTAAGAGGATTCATATATAACGTATATTTCTATGTTCTGACTTCTAATATTTTATCAAAAAAATTTACTATAAATTGTATTAACTAGTTATTATGAGGAGTATGAATATTTTAGAGACTTTGTAAATATAAACATTTGATGAATAATTTTTGATAAATCTGAATAATAGCTAACTCAAAAAAAAAAAAAAAATTATAAGAACATTCAAGAGGTAAATGGGGGAAAACCATTTCAATGAAAGGAAAAGCTTTCAAAAGTGTAGTATTCCGACACAGATGGATTTTCTTCATCAAAATTGAACTAGTTTGCAATTAATTTTATTTTTGGCAAATAATATAAATAATCATTGAGCAAGAAACTAATTAAATAACCAGAAAGTATTTTTATCCTTAATAAAAGAACATTTGTTATTAACTTTAAATTAAAAATTTTTGTGGAGCAGAAACAATTAACCTAATATCGGAACTTGAACCTGTTGACATTCTTTCTGATCGTTTCCTTCGATCCTTCAAATGTGACTTTCTTGCATCTGAAGGTTTCTCTTTTTCCCACTTTTTTTTCTTTTGATTCAAGGAAAACATTTTATTGTTTTCTTAAGTCATTGCGAATTATTAATACCAAGAAGAATACCAAAGAACTAATCGATTAATAATAAAAGATTCATGGAATTTCAATCATTATTTTACCTACAAGGAAGTTAAGTTCCTTCATTTTATAAAAATAAAAAAAAAGTCCTATAATTGCATTTTATTTTGAGTAAACATATCATAGAATTCTTATTTCGAAGGAAACTTAATTGTAAGAAAGAATTTACAGAAATCGATTAATGTGAAATAGCTCCACTTTGTTGAGAAATACGAGAAAACACAATAGGTAATGTACAGAGCAATTTAATGAAAAACTTTGGCAATGCTCTTATTTTTTCTGTTCGTGTTTATTTCCATTATTTCAAAAATGTCTCGCTTTTCGTCGCTTTTCCCTTTTTCACAACTCCCATTTATTAATCCTCGACCTAGTTTTAATGAATCGAGAAATAACTCTCGCTATCAAAATACAATATGAATTGGGTAATCACTGGTCAGAGGAAAAGACAAAATTGCATTTGTGAAATTCTGCAAAACAATAAAATGACAAACAAACAAACAAAAAATGATTTGTCCCGACTAAGAGATTTCAGATGTTATTTTCATATTTTACATATTTCTCTGTGTCTTAGAAAAAGAAAAACCTAACAAGTCTGTCTTTTTCGGGTTTGGTGATGATAGGAAGATTATGAGGAGAAATAACGGCTTTGGCTCAATTGAGCTTTCAAGCATTTTTCGAAAAATAAAATAGTAGCAAAGATGCTCTGAAAAAAATTATTTCCACAGACAGTTTTAGTTCATGTTTCTAAATTACAACAAAAATAAAGAGATTTACAGGTTTCCTAAGCTTTAATGAATCAATCTGTGTGCTATTGCTAAGATATATTTGATATTGACTACAATGATTTTAGTTACAGATACTCATGATTATAATTTCAATTTTTTTTTCTTACTAAGCAATTCAATAAATACAATCCCGTCACCATTTTACATACTACTATGTAATTATCGTTGCTTTATGTCTATGTTTGTTTTACTGGAAACTTGTTTCTGAATAACTGCGATTTATTTTGAAGATTATTATGTTTTGGGAAATTTTTACAGACTTTTATACACATTGTTTTTTAAATTAAAAATTGTATATTGTTATAATGAAAAGACTTTTGAGAGAGAGAAGGTGGTATTCCTGAGAGATTTATCCAAGATTTAATTTTATAAATTTAGAGTATCACAATGGGACATGCTTTAAATATCTCATTCAAATTTTAAGTAAACATTGTTGAAAATGATGTGCTAATTAAACTTTTAATGAATTGTTTTGCTTTCCAAATCTAGAAGACTTTCAGCAAATGAAAATTCGTAGGTTTAGGAATAACATTTAGGAATTATTTAATCATCATTTTTAACAGAGAATCAGTTAATTATAATATTTAGAAGAGAAAACCAAACGTTTATGTAATAAACTTTTTCTTTAAAAAATAATGGTAAATAATACATCTTAAATTTAATATAACTAACAGATTTTTACTATAGCTATAACAAATATTTTTTCAATATATAGACGTTGTAAGGTTAAAAATACTGTCAAGACTTTAAAAAAAAATCCTGGTAAACTTAAGTTAAGTTTATACTATATCTTTAACCTCACACAAACAGAGGTTACTGGATTTAAGCTACTTGAAATGAAACTTGTCAAAATACGTTTTGTAAAAGACTGCAGGTACATTAAAATGAAATTGGTTACACAACATATATCACACTCAGTAATATATATTCATTATATCACACTGAATGTTCTTCCCGTGAGAAAATTATTCAGCAGGAAAAAAGTGTTCATACTAGTCATTAACAAAGCGCAACTTAGTCAATAATCAATAGTTACCGTAACTCATTTACTATATATGTTTTATTTGTATTAAAGAATCTTTTTTTTTAGGAGGAGACCATTCAAATGATGTGGATAGTTAAGCCGTCAAAAGAAAGCAATTTTAACAAGGAAAATACACTTGAAGGTCGTGATTCTTGCAAAAAAGTGAAAGAAAACTGCTATTTAGGTATCATTATATTTCAGTTGGCTTCCTGATTTAATTAGCACTTATAGATAATTTGAACTTGCGGCCAAACACGCCTATGACAATAAGTGTAATTCCCTTATCTTTTTAAACCATGGAGACCTTGATGTCTCGAAGCCAGATCCATAATACATCAGATAGAGCGTGGTTAATAGTTTTATTCAATAGAGCAAGTTTCTTTCAAGGGCGAATACGTCTTTCCTTCTTTCTTAGAACTTGATGAAAAAGAGAAATTAATCTTGAACTTCGGTCACAAAAACATAAATAAATAAAGACTTCGGTTGTGAATATAAAAAAAATCGAATGAGATGAATGATTATGTTTATGTTCAGTTATTTACAGTTGCTGATCCAAATTTTAGGGAAACAATACTGAACAGTTTGTTCTAACACAAATAATTATCAATATCAATACCAAATATTTAAATACTAAATTGTTGTTATTTAAATAATTACCTGAAGAAAACTAGTTTGAGTTTTAAAACTTAACTAAGATTTTGGTTTGATAAAAAAATTTAAACATTTTTGATTGAATTTATTTATATTTCATTTTTATTAATTCTTTGGTTAAGTTTTTAAGAATTAACTCATAGTTATTATGCTTCAGAAATTTATAATAACCCGTATTGGATATATATAAATACATATATAAATGAATAAGCAATCAGGCACCTAAAATTTCTTTACTACATTTAATTAATTTTTCAAAATATCTTTTTATCGTAATGCTCGCTATTCAGTTACAAATACCTCTTTTTGCTAGTTTCGCGCGCAACAAAATGGCATAAAAATTTACGTGTGCAAATAAAAGGGTTTTGGTTATAATTTTATAGTTTTCTTCCAAGAGATTCATACTTTTTATTCGTTCATGTAATAAAAAACCAAGCAAGCAAGGAATAATATGTCCAAAAGTCTAATTTAAAAGTATACGAACCGAAAATAGTATATCTTGCGTAAAAGAAAAGAATAATTTCTTATAAAAATGAACACATTTAAAAGATAAAAAATTTTACCGGTTTGTGAGATTCAAATGCTATGATACTTAACGCATTTGACATTCTTTAAGTTCCTGTTTTGGTAAAATGATTATGAGCTATTACTTATAGTTTTTATTTACCTCAAAAGAAAGTTTATTTAGAAATACTTTAAAATGGTGTTGATTTTAAGGTGGATAGAATTTAGTGTTCTTACTTTTTTATTTCATCATTTTCATCATCTTAACAGAAATATATATTAAAATATAAATCCCTTTTTTTTAAATGTCTTAAAATTTGTGTTCCGCACTTAAAAGTGAAATATTATTGTCACAGTACTATTTATCTATATAGTTCAACGTTTCCATTATGGTAAGCAAGCTAGGAAAAAAATTGAAAAGCTTCTACTTCGTCGAGGTGAATTTTTGAAATATATCATCATTTTTCTAAAACTTTCTTACAACAACATTATTAAACAAAATGCATTTAATTCGACTAGACCTCTTGATATTCATTCTGAAATTTACATGTAGCGAAATCTTCATTTTTTAAAAAAATTCCCTGATTGTGAATATTAATGATGAATAAACATGCTTCTAAAACATGAACACACACAAAAATTTCACTTACAGTTATATAAAATCTTAACTATTATTATTATTTAAATATAGCTAATTATTTCTCATTTTATGATTAAAACTTTTACATAAAGAAACGAAAATTTATTACAGTGGTAATAAATGCCTCAATAATTAATAAAATACGTACGTATAATTAAACTAATTTAGATTCAAATAATCATGTGAGACGATGTAAAAGAAATATATCTTTCTCTGAAAAAAAAAATGTGGAAGTTTTTCGCAGAATTCAGCAATGTTTGTCTGTTTTTAATTGCCAAACATGAAGATTCTGGAAGAGATTAGGAAGTTAAATTATTTTTATCTATTTATTAATTTTATTTATATTTTTTACTTATTGATTAAGTTTATTTTTATTTTAGAAATATAAATAAATAAAAATAAAGTATAACGTATTGCTCGCAAGCGTTTTCCCATCCCGGTTTCTAAAAAATGAGTTGATATTTAAATAAATTAAACCCTCAGGTTAAATGACGTACTATATTTAAAAAATATCTTGCAAATTACAGGTACATTTACGTATTTCCTTTTTTCTGCATAATATTTTCCACTGAAATATATAAACTGTCGTAAAATCCAAATTAATAAATTGCCATCCCATAGAAATTCTAAATGGCACGTATTTGTAAGAAATACAACCATAATTCTATGAATTTTATGTATCTTTAGAGTTTTAAATTTACTAAATAATATTTGTTAATTTTCTTAGTTCTAATTCTTCAATAGTATAACAAAGTTTAAATAAAATGTGTTCTGACCATAGTATTCTTAATAGTCGCATTGAATCACGTTAATTAAATTAGCTATATGTTTTATAATATTATTTGAAAGACACGAAAACAATATTAAGAAAGTTATATATAATTGCAGAGATGCTTTTGAATCTCTCGGAGTACAGGTAATATCACTTATTTGCGGTTTACAATAATGGATTATTTTTTATTTGCATCTAACGGGTAATAGTTAGCCAACGTGTTAAAGAAGCCTAAGATAAATTTAAGTACGCCTTTATGCTTGGGGATAGGTTTTATTAGTTTTTCAATTCTGTGTGGAATTGAGAAAAATTATTTATAATAAATTAAAAAATCACACTATTTAATGAACAAAATTATAATTCACACAAAAATTATTTTTAATTTAATTCTTTTTTACCAAATTATATAAATTATTTGTCATTTTTTCAGAAGTATTATTTTTAAATAAAAATAAAAATTTTAGATTTTTTTTATTCGCATTTAAGCAAAGAGCAAGAAAACAAAAATGATTGATTGATTAAATTTAGTTTCTTTTCTATATGAATACAGACAAACTTCTAAGACTTTGCAGTAAGAGTGTATGAATTTGCATTTAAAATAAATATATTAACTTTCGATTGAATTAGTAGTTTTTAGTATTTCTTATCATATTATATATAGTGTATTATTCGGCTTTGTTTTTTGCCTGTTGATATTTCCAGTTAAGTAACTACTCATAACAATAGTTAAATACAGTAAATGCTGTATATAAGGGATTATTTATTATTCATCGTACGATTAAGGAAATTTTTTTTATCTCTTTTGTGATAAAATCAACGATCCACTTAAAGGTAGAGTGAAAATAAAATTGCAATGGAAAATAAAAAAAATATGTAAAAATGTCAGGGTATAGAAAAAAAATATGCAGTTAGTAATAGTATGAAAAAGATAGGTTAATACAGAAAAAAAATTCCAAATACTAATCTTGGAAAAATTGATTGTAAAATGAGGATCCAGCAAAAGAGAAATGGGAAAAGGGGTTCTTTTAGTTGAAAAGGAGAATGTTAAGAATGAACTATGTGCTAAGCACATATTTAGTTATCCTTAAGTTTATTTGATATACACAAGAAATTAATCATTCATAATCAAACTAATTTAGAAATTGAAGAAAACTAAGACAAAACTAAGCTGGAAAAGGAAAATGCAAGATGCTTCGATAAAAATATTCTTCTCATCCCAAAATATTTAGAGGAAGAGAAGAAACACAGGGAATAAGAAAGGTACTTACATCTTCTTGGTTAGCGAGGTGACCCAAGTGGTGAAGGGATGTAGTCAATTGATGCAATAAGTTCGCAAAACAGCAGCTATATACCTAGGGATCAAAACGTCAAGGACCTGTTACTGGCGATTTTTCTTAAACCGGTTTTGTTTTCAAGACTGCATGTGGTTTTATTCTTTTAGTTATTATCCCTGTTTGATTTTTGGGACGTTTTATGAAAGTGAAATTCTGCAATCGAAACTACTCGTTTGGAACGGGTGAAGTGTTTAGTCCGAGTTTTTAGCTGTAATTGCTTGTCTGAGGAAATAATATCGAAACATATTTCACTTGGGAGAAATTTTCTTTACTTTCACTGACTGGGTGAAAGATTTTTGTGTCTGTTTTTCTCATTTTATCTCAATTCTTAAAAAGAAAATCTGATTTAATCGAAATATATTTGATATTTCTAGAAAAGCTGAGTGAATCAATTACGAAAATAACAAGAGAAATTTGTTCTAAATGTTTTACTTTCATTTATCTATGGTTAATGTTGCTATAGATGATAATAAATCTTTATGTTTCAAATTACCTTTAAGTATCTTTAGAAAAACTGAATTTAGTTTTATTATAAAAAGGTTTTCATACTTTCATTTAATAGCTCTTCAATCAGTTACATGGGATAATATTCTCAATCTTGTTGAAGTTTTCTAATGTACATTTTAAACTCAGAAATTTTAAAAGGAAAGGAATTGAAAATAATTAATTTATAGAAATCCTACTCTAGTTAATCCAGAGACTCTAACAACTTTCGACTTCTTTCATCCGGATCATTTTATTCTCAGCACCTTCAGTTTTTTTTAACGGATTCAATTTATTTTACATTTTTTGGCTCATTGGCATATGCAAATTAAAAATATTTAAAATTAGATTCATAGTAAACTGTGCATCATTTTAAATCTTTCTTAAAAAAATTTAAGGAGCACATTTTAATTGCTAATACGTAGAAAGATAAAATAATATATATCTTTACCTCACTTTTAGCTAGCAAGAATTAAGGTTATTTGTTTTTATATAAACACACACACACACACACAGAGAAATTGTAAATTGAGAGAATCTAGTTTTTTTTTATACGTACACATTTTTTTAAGCAGAATGTTAACTATTCAATCTCTTCCTTTTATATCTTTCACCTAGTAATATTTTTATTCAATATAGGCTTTTTTTTGTAGCTTATAACATTTTTTAAGGTATCCGACTACGTTAGGAACTGTGATTTTGCAAAAGCGTATAAATGGATAATATTTATGATATTTAGTGTCACTTAGATTAGAAAACGTATATAAAATTGTTTTAAGAATATTATTAAAATAAAAAAATTATTTTACAATATTTTGACAAAAAATGAACATAGAATGACCCATTTTCAAAATATTCTCCTTTTGTGAAAAATGCTTCTATTATAATAATATTTTGCCTGTATATAGCTCAGACCTCTGTACAGAGGCTCAACTAGAATTTTTGAAATATATAACTCAGAAGTGGGTTTATCCATGTTTTACGACAACAGAGGGGAGAAATTTTAAGAAAAAAACGCCGATAATTATTTCAATTGGTTGTAACTCTGAAAATAATGTGAATTTTTCAAAGTTCATAGTTGAGCCTCGGTACAGAGGTCTGAGCTATATACAGGCAAAATATTATTATAATAGAAGCATTTTTCACAAAAGGAGAACATTTTGAAAAAAGGTTATTCTAAGTTAATTTTTTGCCGAAATATTGTATTTAAATAAATTTTTTTGTCATATAATGTCCTTAAAACAATTTTACACATGTATTCTAATATAAGTGACACTAAATATCATGAAAATTATCCATTTATGCACTTTTTTTAAAATCACGGTTCCGAACCTTAATAATATTTTAATAACATTTTTAATAACATTTTTCAACATGTATACTTCCTTTTTGTAACATTCTGACGTGTGTAGATTATTCTTTGTTAGGATGTATTTAAAAGTTTAATGTATTTTTTGAATATTCAGATGTGTCCTTGCGAATGAAATTAGAGTTTACGATATAAAACTCAGTTCATATTTATAGTCTTTACAGAGCAAAGTATAGGATTAAGGTTATTTAGACAGATACAAATATTAAAAGAATGCAAATCATGGAAGAATAGAAAAATTTTCTTTGTTCGCAATATTTTCGAATTCATCTCAATTCATTAGAAAAAGTAGCATTGTGTTTCGATGTTCGGAAAATTGAAGTGTTATATATATTAAGCTTCATGTATTGTAAATATATACCCACATTGGTTTCATATAATCATAAATTATAGATGTCGGAACGCTTTATTTTATAAAACCTGAGCACAAGTAAATATTTATATACCTGCAACAAATTTATCTATTTTTCCATGTCATACTGTGATAAAGACATTTTCTTGATAATTTATACATACATATCTGTAAGAGAATGTTTATATGTAGAAACCTACAGACAAAGAGATACATAAGAGTCTCTCTCCTTTGCTTAAAGCAAAAGTAAATAAAATTCTCCAGGAATAAGAGAAATCAGATTTTTTTTTATAGTTTCTTTTTTAAGGCTTTGAGTGTTTTTTAAAATTTTGTATGTGTCGGATAATCGCAACAAAAACCTAGATTTCAGAATAACTGCTTTAAGAAAGAAAACGTAGTTCTTAAAACAAGTGAAACAATTAAAAATGAGATGCCATTAGATTTGTCAAAAAGAGCTTTTAAAAGAATTTGCAGTTTTTTTTAAAAAATTTTTAATGGCTTAAGAAAATAATAGTTTGAAGCTAGGATGAAAAAACAATAAAAAGGATCTTCATAAATTTATTATTATGAGGTTATGTATTCTTTAAATAATAATATAAAATTAAGCAAATACCGAGACTTGCGTAGCTTTTAAACCATCTTCTTTTTCAGCTTGAGCTATTGACCTCTCAAAACCTGTTGGACACCTGCTGATTCTTTTTTTTTTTCCTTATTAGTTTGAATACTTTACATAAATAAAAAAGCACAACTTTAATGATAGCTAGTGGACATTAATTATTATTCAATAGCATGTTCTTCAAGTAACGAAAATTCCTAAGTTTATTGAATACTAAAGACGTTATTTTTCTGGTATTCGACTTAGCAATGGTTATTACTCGTAAGCCTGAAACAAAGGATTTTTTTTCAAAATTTTAATTAATCAAAGGAAAACTAAAACTAATTAAAAAACATTAAAAACAGAAATTATATAATTGAATATCGATATTATAAAATTTAATTGACACTCTTTAGAAAAAAAAACGAAGAGTATTCAGAAGATGATTGTTTTTATTGAAGTTAAACATGTGTAAAACTACTCAAAGACATTAGACCATCAATGGCTGGCAAATGCACACGGAATCTTTGATACCTCCACGCAACGATCCGATGTTCCTTTACTCCGAAACTGAAGCGGGATTCTATACTAAATACCATGCGATGCCAGAGTCTGCCTGTAGCCATGATGATCGTTTACGACACCACTCAGAAGACTCTGCCGATGATAGGAGAAAAGGTTTAAGGCAGTCTCTTTAAATCACTGAAAGCGCTCTATCCTGCTACAGCCAAACGCCGTGAGATGGTAGAAAGTACCACGAATGGTATGGTCAGAGGTCAAGTTGTGAGGAAAAAAAGATAACTAAGGTATTAAAGAGCCATTTACACAAAGAGCCACATACGCATGCGCAGGAGGGGAAGGAAAGACTCCGGTAGCAGTCGCAAAAGTTGCATTCTCATCAACATTTTCATTTATAAGCTCTTTACACAAAACATTTTTCATTCCTCCTAAAATTAAGAGCTTTCAAAGATGTTTTTGATTCTATGGCTCAAAACAAGAGCAACCAATGTCAAAATACCTTAAGGTATCCTACTACGTTCGGAACTGTGATTTTGCAAAAGCGTATAAATGGATAATATTTATGATATATAGTGTCACTTAGATTAAAAAATGCGTATAAAATTGTTTTAAGAATATTGTGACATCTCTCGCGTTCTTCTTCTAACATAACTCCTACGTTCTTTGACGGCCACGATTAATGGCAAAACTTTTCCAACCCAATTACAAGAGGAAAAACGAAGCAACAATGCAAATAAGATATCCTTTAAAAGGATAGAAAGTTTAGTGAAAATATTGGCAATCTTAGAGAAAGCTTAGTGTGGAACAGTTAGAATTGAGTTTAGACGGCCTACTAGAGAAAGACGGAAACGCCCACCCTCGATAATATTTATAAGGAGGAACAATTGTACACGAGTACATCAATCTACCTGCAAGTATCAGAATCGATGAGTCTTCAACCAAGGTAGGAGGATTATATTCCGAAAGCTAGTATAATATAGAAAGCGAGATTAGGCAGATAATTAAGTATATTTTGATAAGTGACTTAGTTGTGCGATCTGACTTAAAATAAATCGGCATACTTTGGTTTATTCTCACTTAATATAAGGTTGTTCGTTATATAAGTAAT
This sequence comes from Trichonephila inaurata madagascariensis, assembly GCA_019973955.1. NCBI lineage: Eukaryota > Metazoa > Arthropoda > Arachnida > Araneae > Nephilidae > Trichonephila > Trichonephila inaurata. The sequence goes on along the minus strand of BMAV01005778.1, from coordinate 531,008 downwards.
TTAAGTTAAATTCTTAATAAAAGTTGTATTAAGAATTATAGAATGTCTCATCCTTCCGATAATCCCACACCTCTAACTTACGCGGAACCCCCAAGACATAACTATCGACAGATGACTATGTCACAATATTATTACAATAAAAAATTATTTAAGTACAATATTTTGACAAAAAATGAACATAGAATGACCCATTTTCAAAATATTCTCCTTCTGTGAAAAATGCTTCTATTATAATAATAATTTGTCTGTATATAGCTCAGACCTCTGTACAGAGGCTCAACTAGAATTTTTGAAATATATAACTTAGAAGTGGGTTTATCCATGTTTTATGACAACAGAGGGGGGAAATTTTAAGAAAAAAAACCACCGATAATTATTTCAATTAGTTGTGACTGAAAATAATGTGAATTTTTCAAAAATCATAGTTCAGACTTTCTGGAGAAGTCTTTACTTTATATTTTTATATATATAAGCAAAATATTATTATTTTAGAAGCATTTTCTATAAAAGGAGAACATTTTGTAAAAAGGTTATTCTAAGTTAATTTTTTGCCAAAATATTGTGTTTAAATATTTTTTTTTGTCAAAATGTCCTTACAACAATTTTATACATATATTCTAATCTAAGTGACACTAAATATCATGAAAATTATCCATTTATGCGCTTTTTTAAAATCACGGTTCCGAACGTATTCGAATACCTTAATGATGGAATTAAGATTCCAAGTGTCGGGAAAAAAAAGGTTTATACGAATAATACTGTTAGAACATTATTCTGAAACTTTATATCCACAGTAATTTAACTTGATTGTTCCTGCATATAAGTCATGTCAACTCTCTTTCTATTAACCCTTAAATATGTCAGAAATACGGAATGTGTTTTTGTCACTTCTGTTGGGGGTTTATATGTACTTCTACTCATATATTTAAAAGTACTTCCAAAATCATGTATGCAAAAAAAAAGTTAGTGGAAATCACTTTAAGAAGTATCTTCCGATGGCGGCATTTCTACCAATAAATTAGACTTCCACTATTTGAGAAATAAATTTAATATTTTCACTGATTCTCAATATACTTTGTCAATGAAGAACAATTTAACACATAAACCTTTCTTCCAGTTAAATGCTTAATTGTTGACGTAAATAAGGTAAATCCTTTCAATAGATAATTCTAAAGGAGAGAGAGAAAAGGAAACACAGTATTTTCTTAGTAGTTGTAATTATTTTGTGAAATAATTCATATAGCTAGATGGTTAGAGCAGCAAGTCTATATAAAGAGCCACGTACGGCTCGCGAGCCCCGGTTTGCTGGCCCCTGGTATAGGCTGTAGCAGTTGGATTGTGGACAATGGTGTCGTTCGAGTTGTTCGGACCTATCACACAATGATTCGATTTTGCCATGTATTCGTGCACCTTTACTTTACCCAAATTTTTTCCGGTAATGAATTCTTCGCAGCAACTATCGCTGCTAGAATACTTGCATTGGTGTATCGATGTGTGTGTTGTAAGTGGAAGCATATGGTTCGAGATGAACTGCTGGCTTCTCGCGCCTCGACCGAGTGATTTCGTTCGAAGTCATCCGGTCGGCTATGAGATTTTCGACAATGTAACAATGGCATTTTTAATTGAAACTCAGGGAAATGATAAACCGACAATCAGAAAATATAAACCTTGCACAATTGTTACCTGTTTTATACTAGTTGCTCAGTCGAAACGCGCTCCGTGACAGAAGATAGCATTCATATTGGCCGTTAATATTTAATTATGTGCATTATTGGCATAAAGGAATTCGTACATGCGAATTTTTGAGAATATTATATCTAATTTAGAAGGGCTTCATTTTTTACCCCTCAAAAGAAGACTGTTTAATTTTTTTCAGATTTGAAAACAGTTATTAAAAGACAAAACAGTGATGCTTAGCAGGACAGATAAAAATACTTACGTGAATTTTTTAAAAAATGTTGAAATTTGTAACATTTATGTAAAAGAGTTTGTGGTGATTAACATAAATGGAAAATCATAAATATTGTACCGATCAGCAAGTATAAGAAGACCCATTTTGAAGCAACAATGAAAAGAGCTAAATATATAATTTGATTTCATGACAAATTACAAGATCAAAATAATACAAAACAAAGATCACGCAACAGTTTTTGAAATCAAAAAACAACATAAAATAGGCTGTTTTTGCAATTTTACATTAAATGTTAATATCACAATCACAAACAGGCAAATTGTTTCCGTACATTTTTAAAAAAGTATATATCTATTTGGACGGTTTCTGAAATGGTATCTTTGTGGATGATCTGAAATGTAGTATGCTCACAATTAAAAAGGCCGTCGCTAATTGTAATTTTAAATTATTATGCTCATTTGTTGTCCTGCTAATCTTTAAGTACTTCAAACTATGACTAAAGCACCCCAAATTGTGCACACCTCATACTGCAGAAATCAGCAGAGTTAAGTAGAAGTGAGAGCACGTGAGTAAAATAAATTATAGTTTAAAAAAAAACTAAAAAACACGCTTTTAAATTTAATCGAGCTAAAGAGTAAAAAAAATAATTCTTAATATAAGAATTAAATGATTAACGAGAAAATTAATGTCATTGGGGTAAAAGCGTGGAGTGTGCTTTGTACTACATTTTTACACTAACTCAGCATTTCGGAATAGAACTGGTAAGAAATTATAACAATTGATATAGGGCATCCCACGCTTTTACCCCCATGACATTAATTTTCTCGTTAATAATTTTTTTCTTATATTAAGAATTATTTTTTAGTCCGATTAAACATAAAAGCGTGTGTTTTAGTATTTTTTAAAAGTATAATTATTTTTCATTTTTTAGTTCGATCTACAATAAAAGCACGCAGTTTTAGTTTTTTAAACTAGCATTTATTCATTGATGAATTAATCTTAAATGCGTCATTTTTTAGAATCTGGAATACCCATTGGCATCATATCAGTGTGTCGATACGGCCTGATTTGCAAAATGGAGGATCAACCAACTGAAGGAAATCTGGAAGAGTTAAGTTTCAAATATTTCATGCGAAAGAAGGTGTTAAGTCAATGATATTTTTCACTAAAAAGAGCTCAATATTCTTTCTGAAACTTGCATCAGTATTAGACACAAAAGTACACTCTTTGAATTGAAGAGAGTTTGTGAGAAATTATTTAATCTCTGGTGAGAGACCTCTGAATTAATTCTCAGCTGTTTTGGTAAAATGAAGCAATGAATGATGTTTCATTCCACAGATCCGACAAGAGAATTTAGTAAAATAGACTATGCCTGTGTATAGCGGTTAGAACAGTGCTTCTCAAACTTTCCATATTTGCGACCCAATTTTCAGTTATAATTTTCATCGCGCCTCCTTATACAATAACAATGTATCGAATGCAATAATAATGTACTTCGACGCTAAAGCTACAATGCGACTTTAATATTGTAAACTGCACATATTATCAATATATATATTATATTTTGTATATGACAATCCCAGGGAAGTCACTAGTAATTACTAAATTTGCTTTTAATTTAGTATTGATGAATCAATTATTAAATACTTACCACACTTACACATTTATGCAATTTATTTTTTTATCTTGTCAGAATGTATTTTGTTTTGCTTCCTTTCAAAAAATTAATAGTTATTTTAAATCTTTTATTTTGTACTTTTCGATATGGTCGCCTCCCCCACCCCCTCACAGTTTGAGAAACGCTGGTTTAAAACATAAATATTTTTTTTCACTTCCATGAGTCTTTTTTTTTAATTTCCATTTTTAGAAAAGCTGGACAATTGTTTTTATTGTGGTAAGAAATGGCTGACTCAAACGCTTTCACTATTACAGGGTTGTAACAATATTTTAGTCGCCAAATCGGGAAATAGTATATGCAATTAGTCACCAAATCTGGAAAAGATATTATGAACTAGTTTCAAAATCTCAAAATCCTTATTCCTAAGGATCTTGATCAGGACAATGAAACAAAATTTTTAAATTATTATATTGTCATCGGTCATTGAAAAGTGTGCAAAGTTTCGAATTAATATGACCTTTTAAAGTGGGTAAAAATCGAGTTCAAAGATTCCGTTACATACAAGTGAAACTTATAAAAGCGTGTTAAAAAAAAAAAAGGAATTCATGGGCTTTTGTAAATGATACAGTTAAAGTAGAAATGCATTATATTTGAGAAGGCTGTTTGAGTTGTATTTTGTTAGACGTTAACAAAATTAATTATTTATATAAAGATTGGATTCAGTTTTTTATCGAATAACAGTGGACGGTCACTGTGTATGTAGATGAGTGTTGCATGCATTGAAACAATTCTTTCGTATGTCATGAAGCCGTGGTAGCCAAGTCACGAACTCCTGATCAGCTTTGTTCATTAGAGTTGTAGGTTCGAGTCCTGATGTCATTGAAGACCTGACGTGTAGAGGGACTAATGAATGCAAAGTTTGTCGGGGCTCTAAGTTGGCAAGATAGGAAAGTTTGAAGAGTGTGATGCCAGCTCAAGTGTTATCCTCATTACTCGACCATAGCTTAAAATCACGAAGTCCGTTGTCAATAGCCCTCATGCCTCTCGGAAGCGCGATATCAATAAACAATGAATTAATCAGTCGAATATCTTTGAAATCGGAATGAAATTTGAAACACACACAAGCAATTTAGACCATTTACTTCATATTTATTGAAAGGAAAACAACTGACCTCCATACAGAGTTTTAGAGGTTAATTAATCCATTAATATCCTAATTTAATTCCCTTTTAATCACTAACAGTGATACCGATTTCTTCCGTTGGGAAGAAAGTTATTAAGGGTTTCTTTTTTTGACAATTACACAGGATCTTCCCTATCATAGAATCGAAATTAATGCACCCGTCACCAATAAACCATTCTATTGTTTAAATAAAGTGAAAAATTGTAATATATTATTAATTATGCAATTTAATTCCATACAGATAAAGAGCACCATGCTAGAATTTGTGTTAATCAGAAATTAGTGTTATTATATTTTTTAAAGTTTTTCTTCTTTTTAAATATTTGAGAAATCCTTTATTGCGCTTTCTACAAAAGAATACATACTTCTAGACTTATGAGAGGGGTGGCCATGACCAAATGCCATTTGTTTTGTTGCAATGATATGTTTTTCCTCGTTTTCTTTCTTATTCCGCGCTTGACCTCGTACGATATCTTTGTTGTGAAAGCGCAATCTTACTCAGTCAACACAAAAAGCCTATATACATTTGCCTGATAGGATATTTTTAATACAGAAAGGAATAGATGCTTTTATGTTTTCACATACGTAATAATTCATGTTTATTTACTTTGTATGAGTTATGAAAAATGTTATAATCAGAATTCTATATATTGTTTTAAATGCAAAAAAACATCGTAGCAGTACTTTTTCCCAAGTTCTAATTTAAAACATAATAATGAAAAATGTAATGAAAAACCTCTTCTTATAGGTTATTCATGTATTACTAAGATAAACTAAATATTTGTCCTTTACTAATTTAAGATAACATGAAAACTATAAATACTTGTATTAAAAGGGTTTACGGATGCATAGTTTAACGTGTTTAAGAATGTTCAGAAAACAATTTTAGTGTATGTGAATCAGGTTAGCTTTATTAATTTCTTTAGAAATAATTATTTTCACATCAATTAATTCTTTCAGATAAAATCTGAGGGAAGTTTATCATACACTCACACAATATGTACGTTCTGGTTCTTTTACTTTTAAGAATACATGAAACGGTAAATGAACGCATAGTTCCGCAACAAAATTAATTTTCTTTAATGAAACAAAACTAGAAAAGAAATACTAATACTATTAACCTAATTTTGATTCAGGATTTCATGGGAAATATTGTTTCCATCTCACACTAATAAATATTCCATTAGAATACAAAATTTTTTACATATTTCTGATTTCCAGATTAATATTTCCCACAGCAAATAATTACCATTATTTTAATTTATCTTAAAGGTAAGTTTTATAACTTAAATGTGTGTGTGTGTGTGTGTGTGTGTGTCTACGAACGAAATAATATCAAATTAACTTAATGCTTAGAGAAATGCATCGTGATTCAAACTGATTCCGATAAAAGTGTGTCAGACTTTTGTTATGTTTAGAACCAATAGTTTTAGAACTAGAGCATGCTATACATAAAAAAAAATCACGTGCATAGTGCTATTTTTTGTAAGTTTTTCTTATAAGCACGTCCGAATAACCACCATATTTTAAGGGGTTTTTTATTCAGTATAAATGTATTTTAACAATATCATGAAAAGTTCAAGCATATTTTCTCTGGTTGTCGTGATCATCCCAAACAGGTTTTTTATAAATTTATTTTTTCGCTGTCGTGAAATACATGGAAAATTTCTCTGCGACCGTCATAACCATCACAAATGGATTTTCCATGTGATTCGAATTATTGCAACTATTTCCATTTCGAAGAGAAAGATATTTTATGAAAGACTTTTGAGAAAAAGATTTTATTTTTAGATTTTTAGTGTGATTTCTCCGTCGAAATGAAATGAAATTCTGTTAATTTGTTGGAACTTGTGACATGTTTATAACTATAAATTTCTTGTTTATTTGTGAAGAATTGAAGGCTGGGTAAAAAAATGCATAGATACAAAAATGAATTGCACTCAAACCTGTTTGTAAATCAAATGTTATATGAAGAAAATTGGATGGCCTTTTAGAACTGGTTTTGTTAATCAATATTTAAATTTAAATATGATGAATCGGTTAACTCTATAGACAACTAATATTTCATTGTCAAAGAAACCAATTAAAAAATTATATTCAATGAAAATTTTTAATAGATATCCAATCCAATACTCCTATTTTACCGTTCTTTACTATTGTAATAAAAAACTGGGGAATAACATGTGCTTCTAAATAATACAAATGAAAATTGTGTGTAAAGAAATAAAATAAGCTTATATATGGAGATAAAAGATAATTAGGCTCTTCATGTTTCTCATTTATTGAATTTTCATCTGAAAGGGAGCACATAATAAAAAGATTAATAACATTTAGCCCTCTATTGCATGAATTTTATGGCGAGTTGAAAAAAAATATATATGGATGTTAGTCTACTTAAAAATGAGTGTAGTCATGAAATAGACAAAACATTCTATTGGAAAATATTGTTTATTGCATTTTATGACTATTTCTGTATGGAAACTTTATACAGGTACAAAAACAATCAAATAAAAAACAAAACAAAAATCCTCTGTGTGAATCTTGATCATGTATAATAGCCTTCTTTTGCATTGGAAATTTTCTCTTCTCTCCACGCGAAAACATTTATCATAATTATTTAATTTAATGAATTTCAAGGCCGTAGGAAGGGAAGGTGTACATCGACAGATTCAAAATCAGGATCGAGACGGGGTTCGGCGTGATTATAAAACTTCTGCTTTCAAATTAAAACATTACAATACTGTCTTTTAGGTGGAGGTGTCCGCAATTGGAATCTCAATTCTATATGGGCTGTTACCAACAACGTTAAATTAATATTTACACTTTCACTTATCATTTTTTCTCCTTAAAGAATAAATTTTCTATTTATCGTGAACTTATAGTATTTCTTAATTTAAGGCTCATAATAATATTTTTTTAAAAATTATACTGCAGATTGTTATGTTAAGATAGCTACTATTAATGATGTAGAGGTGTTACGTCCTCTCTCTTATGTCACTAAAATCTCCAAAAAGAAATTAATTATGAACTAAGAGATTTGGTTGTCAAATTCTAACTCTGGATTGCAGATCGTATCCTATTTTCTTAAGCCCAACTTAGATAGTAATACCCATTCAAGTTACGTAACACAATCCTAACCAATTATGTGTGGTGTTTTTTTTTTATTTATATCATTTTAAAATTAAAACTACCCTCATTGTCTTCACGTTTCTGTTGGAGACGCCGACCACTACCTGTTCTCATGAAGGTGCCCCCATAAGTCGATAGCCAAAATTCCGATGATCTAAAATCCCAACACTCGTAAACCAGGCGTAATTTATTTGATTATTTCTCATAAAGAACGCTGCTCTCAAATAACTAAATTATATATTGATTCGATCCTATTAATTTTGTCCTGTTTTGTAAATAATGGAAGAAATATATATTTTCTTAAAATATTTTTTTTTGTAAGTATTATATATTTCATTTAAAATAATGACTATGTTGAGGATATCTCAAATAAAGCTACCATCGATTACCACCATGGTATTGCTTTCAACGTTTCTTTCTAAATTTTTTAAGACTATATGGGACTATTATTTTGATAGTTCTGTTATGTACTCTTTTTTGTTTTTAAGCTAAATTTTTAGCTTCTTTGTTCAAATTCAACCCATTTTTGTAAATATTACTAAGGCTAAAAAAATATTAAAATAACGTATGTGTGTGGGCTTAGATCATAGGTTCTCAACGTGGGTGATAACGCCCCCTTGTGGGCGTTTGAGGCTTTCAGGGGGAAAGTAAAAGACCCAGAAAAAGTTAGGGGGTTTTGAGATCGTATGAAAGGGCATGGGCAGATTAACTAAATATAGTCTAAAAAAGACTAAAAAAAAAAAAATAGTCTGATTATATATCAACAAAAGTAAACTTCAATACTGGTTACCTTATGTTGATTGTACGTATTTTGAATTATATATTCGTCGGAATAGAGCTATTTCAGATTTGTAAGTAAAAAAAATTAGGGGCTTTAGAAAAAAACTGAATTAAAAAATAAACAATTTATTAGTAATAGAATATTTTTTCAAAATTTAATTCGTGTTTTCCCCATGTATTACGTACACTCTTATTTCTCTGAAGTGGAAGGGGGCAGTGACGAAATATTCACTGGAAAAGGGGGCTCAAGCTCAAAAAAGGTTGGGAACCTATGGTTTAGATTTTGATATAACGGTATGTGGCACCGTTGGAATTTTAAGTGTCGAGATTGTGGTTGCCGGGATTACGGGGTGGACTTGTTTTCATGCATCTCTGAAGAATATCATTCAGTCTCTTCATCTGAAAATGCTAAGAAATTATGTGTTTCCACTCTATCATTAAAAAATCTTTCTCCATTCAAAATTAAAATCATATGTTAGGACTTCTTCTGTAGTCCTTATATAAATCTTTCATATGTCCTTGGATTCCTTTTTTCTGTTGTATTGAGGCAAAATACAGTTAAAAAAAATTAAAAATGAATAATTTACATTTATTAAGAAGGAATGGTGGCGTCATTCAAACAAATTATTAATCGCAATTTGTGTTTGGAGACTTTTTTTTTTCTTTTCTTTGTCGTCTTTTCTTTAATATATTTTTATCTTTGTTTTTGAACAAAATCCAAATATCCGTGTTAGAGATATCTGTTATATATCTCATTTTTACAAACAGATTTTAACCCCCCCCCCCTACCTCAGTCTGCATTTTTCTTCATTCGATATTTTCTTTGTACCTTTAATATATCATTATATTATGAAATTATGTAACTTTTCTATTTAAACGCAATTTCTGTTAAAACTTTACCTTCTCCAGCAGAAAAAAAAAAATTTTTTTTTTTTTGCTCAATACAGACTGAGTGCGGGCTTGACTGTTTCCGAGGAGGTGAGGATTGTAGCTCTAAGCCTAGGGTGGCCAACATGTTTGAGAAGAGTACCGCTATTTGATAAAAAAAAATTATGTGTGCCACTTTCAACTTTTCCAACTATATTTATATATATATATATATTTCTAATGCCAGATTATGAACAGTTATTACAGAGTTCAACAATCTACCTAGTACATAACCGAAATCTGGTATCTCTTTTTAATGCGGCGCCATGTTGGCGGATACCAATCGCCGCAGGTAATTTTGAAGCCCAGTTTCCTCCCTATATGTTATATATAATTATAGGCTTATTATGTAATTTTTACGCAAATAGAGCACGATTTTAAATGCAAGTCTATGCAGTTGAAATTTAAAAATAATGTGATAAATAAGACAGAAGTATAAACTTAAGTTTTATATTATTAAACGCGTTTTAAAGTTTCAATCAGTAAGTTAGATATAAAATAAAAATGAGTAACTCGAATCATTTAATTGTAAATAATTATCAAACACTTAGTAAATACTTAATGCGGCTTTTGAATTTCTGCTTTTTTTCCTAAGTCATATTTATTAGGATTAGCTCTTGAAGATGCTAACAAAATTAGATTTTCTTAGGTGCATATCAGCTACTTTTGAGCGATATTTTATAATATTCATAACAGAAAACATTTATTTACAAACATATTTTGATCCAAATTTTGAAGTTTTTTGCTCTTGAGAAAACCCTATTTCATTATTATCTTTTCAAATTTTTTAAATTTTTCAGTTTAGTTTCCACGCGTAAGTTCCACCGTGCCACATAGTGGCAAGCGCACCGCGGGTTGGCCACCCCTGTTTTATCCCTTTATGTGAACTCTGTCCTTTTGGACATCCTGCCAATAAGTCTTGAGTAGCTTCAAAGTGCAATGTAATTTATAAAAAATCAAACAATCGATGAAGCGCATTTTCCTTTTATGCAATGGAACATGAAAACTCTATTTTTTATTAACTTCTTAAATATTATCCGATTTTTTATCTTTTTCATCATCAAATATCCATTCTATTAAAAATTGATTTTAAGTCACAGGTATTGCTAAGAAGTAACTTGAAGACCTTAACAACTTACAATGAAATACGTTTAACACGAAAATGCCTAAGACGAAATATTGGTTAACACGAAATAATACAACGGTCCGAACAAACCACTATGTATTTCCATGCATTTTTTCTCTTAACACAAAACGAAAATCACTTAACACGAAAAGATTTCTCTTCTGGGAATGAACAAAATATGGAAAACACCAGTCGCGCAGCAAGATTTAAGACGGCTGTGTAATGAAAGCGAGGCGTTTTCACATGTTTCGTAGGAAGGAGACTATAACTTAGCTTTGAAATATTCTCGGAATAGCCTGTGACACGATCCAGTTTTGTTCATCTAAGCTACTTTCACCCTCCATTCCTACAAACTCCACACAAAAACATACAATCTCGCATCAATTAGCTTTCAAATTCGATGAAGAATACATCACAATGTGGGTAAAAACCAGTGAGTTCAGTTCGCATTACTTTTTTCTATTTTGAAAAAAAAAAAATTTGCGAGCACAATGGCAAAGAGCTCAGGGGGAAAGCAAACCACTATTTGTTTTAAAATGAAGATTTAGCTTCTTAAGTCTGTTGATCAAAAACAGAAGACTTTTGGTATTGCAAATTCTACTTTATCAACAATAATTTAAAAAAAGAGAGCAAATTACGTATATGTTTGAACACTTTTTATTAAATACATGTATATAAACATATCTATGTAAATAAAATGTACTCTAATAAATTTAGTTTTGTTGAATATATATATATATATATATATATATATATTGCAATTACCTTTAACACGAAATTCTTTTAGCACGAACAAATATTTCAGTCACCTCAGTTTCATGCTCACTGCATATAGTTACTAGTTTTGAAAATAGTCAGATCCAAATTATAAAATTTAGGCAGATAAATAAGGTAAAAGTAGGTAACTTAAAGAAAAGAAAGGGACTGTTAAAAAAAAGTATAGTCTATTTAATAAAATCTATCTTATCGTTTAAAGTTTTTGTGTACAAACATTCAGTTGCCTTATCTATTAGAGAGAGAGAATTATTGTTGAGCAAAAAATAATAAAGCCTTCCACTTGTAGTTAGTCATTATAGAAAAATATATTACCCAATAGGTGGAAATCCTTTACATAGATGACAAACGGCCTTGGATAAAGAATGTAATTTATATCTTTAGAAATTTTGGTACTGGGAAATTTCAAGGCATTTAGTGTGTGAAAAAACATAAAAAAATAAGAATAAAAATTTTCTGAATTTAAGAATATTAAGGAAGATTTCTAGAAGGAAGAACTAACATAAAGCTCTAAACATTTTTTTTAATCTCATAAACGTGAAAATAATTCTAAATCAAAGCTATACAATCATTCAAAGACAAAAATCATTGCATCACATTTTTGTAATATAGCAAATTATTGTTTTAGTCATTGTGTTGTTGGAAAAAAGAAGCACTTCAAAAAATAATTCAATTCGAAACATGAATGGCTTAAAGCATAACTACTATGAACGAAAAAAAAATTTCTTTATCAATCTAAAATTTTTCATTCCTTATTTTTTCACCGCAATTTTCATTATAATAACAATGAAGATTGGTTTTTCAAATATTCTTTTAAGAGGATGCATATTTTGGTATGTTACGCTGATTTCAAAAGTTAAGCTACAAACTGAATGCTTATGACGAATGCAAGGCAACTGAAAGAAACTTGGAGATAATATTTATCATACCACGTATAACTTAAAAAATCACACACACACAAGAAAATGTTATGCATAGTATTGATCTTGAGTAGTATGGGCAGGAACATAAAATGACTTAAATTTGGACAAACGCGAAAAAAATCTATAGGTAGTGAGTATAATCACACCGAACAGAAATGTAAACTTGATAGCGATACATTATACTGTTTATGATGTTGCCGATGTGTTATGAGTGAAACACTGCCCGTTGATCATATAAAGACGTTCTGCGATTTGAGGAGAAGTTGAAAGCCAGTAACACGTCACCCGAGAACACCATATACATACTAAATGGGATTAAGATTGAAAGAGTGTGCTGGTCATTCCAATTATATAATTATAGTTCATTCTTCAAGAAACTGGTGCACAAGGTGAGAAGTGTGAAGCTGGACATTATCTGCTTGTCACATAAAAGTATTACCAACTGTGGCGTCATACGAAAACACAACAGAATCGCGGGTGTAGTCTATGTCCCTGCGAGCATCAAAATTTCTATGTGGCAAATCATACAGATCTGTGAACCCATCTAAAAATATATCTCTTCATACTAGAACACCACATCTCATTTAGGTGTCCTTTTCTCTTGTGTTAGACAGTATATATCAAGTGTTTGCTTCTCTCCATACGTAAGCACATGGGAAAACATTTTGTAAATTAAAGCGGGACTCATCAGAGAATAGAACAAACCTCCATCGATTTTTTGTCCAGTTTACAAGACTATATGTCCAATTGAAATGCTCCTTCTATGGCGGGAGGAAAGCGATACTCATAGTACTGGTTGCCTAGCGTACAGATCTCTTACATGCAGCCTTCTGTGTACTGTCGAGGTTGATATTGTTTTTCCAGTAACAGAAATAAGCGCGGATGCAAGACAAGATGAAATTACAGTTCTGTTGTGACGTGTACTAGGATGCAAGTACCAATCATCTGAAAAAGTGGTAACTCTTGGTCTACCATCGGTATATATTTAAGAACATGCAAACTAGTAGTCAAAAACTGATTTCGCATTCGGTTGACATTTAGCAGTCTTATTGAAACTCTTAAAAAAATCGTGGGATGAAATGTTTTAAACTCCAAAATTATAGTCTGTTCTTGATTGATGACATATTAGTCAGAAAAATACTGTTTTGATTCACGAAACCCGCAGCTGAGTCTTTAAGGTACAACATAGATGAATTGGTAATTTAAATGTAATCCGATGTATCGAATATGATGTGATTTTTGCAAGACGAAGTCTACTGTGTAAATAATTATTTTTAAAAAAGTGAGCCGAAGTTTGTGTCCGTTCATTGAATTGGTAAATTACTAACTGCTTTAAAAGTGCATACAAATTTAAAATGTGAAAGGATATCTATATTTTTACGTATAAAAATAAAGAAAAATTGCTAGGGATTAGAAATCTAGATTAGAAAATTCTTCGGGAAGAGACAAGCTGTTATTGAGGGGAATGTCTTAAAATATATTAGGTACTGGAAAAAAAATCTCACATATGCTTTGTTCTGGCGTAACCAGTTCAGTACTACTCGTTTCAACGCTCTTGAGTAGTATGTGAATCTCGAGATTACATTTTATGGTCGGCGCAGCATGTATGAATTAGTATTACTAAGTATTTTTGAACATGGGTTATACCCAAAGTGATTTGTAGTCCAGATATATTGTTTTGCTTTAAAAAAATCAGAAAAAGGGAACAATTTGAAAAAACAAAATTATATGGATGGGTGCAAGTACTATAACGAAATATGCAGTGTGAGCGAAATACTGTGTGTGAGTGAGATTAACTCTATTAGAATTAACTCTTTTGTGATGCACTGAAAAATGAAGAATTAAAGCACGATTATTGGAATATAATTTTTACCAAGCGTATTTAAGACTCGACTATCAAAATAAGGCTAGCAGGAAATTTACATCATGCTTGATGGATAGCAAAGACAATTTACCGTTTTAAAATAGTTTTATTTAGACATCAATGTGTGGGCTTTAAAAGAGTTTAAAATGAGTGGTGGGAATAACTTGTGCTTGTGTGCCATAGTTTTTAATTTCATTCATTTTATGTATTTCACCTGCATTTGTTATTGTTTTTGTTATGACGTTGCAGCCTTCTGTTAAGAGAAGTTACTATTTTTTTCTTTCTTTTATATATATGCGAATCAGGAAGTGAATCACTGTCGCAGAGACAAAGAAAGAAAGATCGGATGGGAAGAACACAGGATGAAAAATGTATTCTGTCTTCAGACAGTGTGCGGCCCTTTGAAGCAATACTGTATAAATAAATATTTAATTAATTAATTGGCTCAACATTTTTCACTACGCCACTACTAGCTTATATAAGTGCCAACGCTAGGATATGTTCATAAATGAAAAGAAAAGAAACTTTGATATATAGTAGAAGTTGGCTGTACCCCTTACAGTAGAGAATAGTTGTGATGCAAATGCGGTAATTTTGTAGAAGTTAAATGCACCAAGCACTTTGCTTTATTGTGTCAAAGATATGCGCACCCTGCACTGGGATTTTTTATGAAAGATATAGTGAAAATGTATATGTGCGTCCTGCACTAGAAAGTATAAAATACATCCTCCTTCAAAAGATGCATTCTCCAGAGCTGTTGCTGTTATGGACGTCCTGTCCATGGAATTTATAGAAAGATTTAAAAAAAGTAACTTATTGGAAAAATTGTGTTTTATTCTGTTATAGTTTAGCTATTGTTTTGAAGTATTGTATTATACTATCCTGGTACCAATAGATAGCCTGTCAGTACTCTATATCAGGGATCGGTAACGTAGCTGTGGCGTGCCAAACCAATCTACCAATATGATTCAGGGTGCCACAGTATAAGAAATATTTGAAACAATTCGATTTCCGCAATAATACATGCAAAGTTATGGAATAGAGGTCAAGAATACAGGCTTATAGTTTTTACAGTTTTATTACATATTAGTTTTGAATCATTTATTAAGATTCTTACTAACAAAAACATAAACAACGTACAGTAAAACTATTCCTTCAACATAAATAAAAATTAAAATTGTACACAAATTATGCATCTTTTAAATATACCTATTAAAATAAGAAATAAACAACATAAAATACAATCATTCCTCTTTAATATAGTTAAATAAAAAAAAATATTTTAACTCGAACCTGTTCTTGTATTTCTTTACTTCATATTGAAATTCAGGGGTATAATTTGTGATTTTCAATTTTATGCAATTCTGAACGTTCAGTTGTTAAAAAAAAATTTGGCAGTTATGAAGACTGCCGATAGAAATGAAAACTTAGAACTTTTAGTATTAAAATTTGAAATTTCATAATGTTTCAATTAAAATTATCAACATCAAACTGGTTTTCACATCTATTGAGACTCCGAGCAACAATTATATGCATGTTTATATGGTTTTTTATTATTCAAATATATTACGGGCTCTCTCTGTACAAGATCATGACAAAATATAAATACAATTCAAATGAAATACAATTAACATACAATCATATTACTTATGAAGAGTCTTTGTATTTACTTAAATTTCAGTGTACTTGATTTTTAACATTTTAATTGTTTGCATCATTGTCATCATTAATTGCAACAATCCTTAGACTTTTTGTACTTTCAATTATTTCATTTTGTTCTAAAAAAGATACAATAGGCTTATGGTAACTAAAGTAAGAAAGGAAAATGTTTGATTCAAATTTATCCAAGTATCGCGTGAAAACCACATCGATCGTCGTTTTATATTTAATGGTAGATTTTTATCATCTGCAAAGTTAATATTGAAATCTCCAATTAAAATCATCGGTACATTATCATATTTTTCGCCAAATCTTTTTTCGAGTATTTCAGAACCTTCTTTTGTATAAATCATCAAATTTTCGAATAAAAATTGTTGTATCTGTCTCAGATTTTCCAGGCGAAATATGAATGGCAACCATTAATATGTATTGCCCATTCTCGGAATCACAACTAGCAACGCATATTTCATCTATATCATAAACATTAACACCAATGCTTCTAGTGAATTTAGTATGTATGTCCATAAGTGAAGGAATGGAGTGTGACGTATCTTGAGTATTGTGATAAATAGCTAAGCCTGCTGCTGGAATTTCGAGCCTCTTATAACTTACAATAAAGCTGAAATTTGGAATACCAAGTGGTTCGTTTTTCATATGAATTTCTGACAAAAGCAGAACATTTGACTTTTTTACGATAGCATCATTTTTTGGTCAGCTGCATGCTCATGCAAACTTTGACAATTGAATGAAAATATCGATAATCCTTTCTTTTTGGAGATGAATTCTAGAAAAATTTTGGTGACTGTTTGTAGTGTATTGTTTTGTAACCTTTTCAATTCTAACGTTAGATCCTCTCGATGACTTGTTGATATTTTATGATGTTTATCTATTTCTGAAGCATTTAGAGGTGTCCCTGTTCTACCAATCCAAAATCTCCAGCTGCTGCTAATATTTTCTTGAGTAACCAAAAATAAACCTTGAATCCTCGTTACTCTTGTTAAAGCTATGTATACGAATTCTCTAGGATGTTTGCGATCGTATTCGTAGACCGTAGCATCATATGTACCTCCCTGTGATTTGTGAATAGTCATTGCCAAAGCAGAAATAAGTGGAAAATGTTTTCGTTTCGCTATATAGTTTTATTGCTATTGAGTGGTATTGATGATGTCTGAGGAGTGATTGGCACAGCATCATCGTCAAGATTAAGTCGGACACTAAGATTTCTCAATTTTGTAGCTCGTTTTCGTCCATATACTTTTGGACGGGAATAGCATTATGACATCCAACGAAAACATCAGAGATGCCAAAAATATTGTTTTATTTTCTTCACTGTTGAAAAAAGATTGGTTATATTCATTTACCGCGGCTACTTTTAAAAATTCTAAAAGTTATATTTTAATCGTTACCTTAAATCAGTTATATGTTTCTTATTTTGCAAAACTGGTGGTAAGTTTTAAATAATTATTTTTTTAAAAAATCGAGAAACTATTAAATATGCAGAAAATTTACTTTTATAATATATTTTTCAATTCGCTACAAAATTACTCTGTAAGTTGGCGAATTACGAGTTCCGTCGCCAATAGCTTTGTAGCGCGACGTAAACATTATTCTCAATCACTCACTCGGTAAGTTGGCTTTCGTACTGCACTGCCATCTGCGAGGAGAAACAACCTTTATAGCAAAAAGAGTCATGAGCATGTCGGTGACGCGAACCCATAAGATTTTCCCCTACCAAAAAGTGTCCAACGCGGCTAAAGAAGTTTTCACTTCAAAAATTCTTTTCTATGAAAAAAAAAAAAATTTTTCGTATGGGAAAACGCGCAAACAATTTAAAACATTTTTCATATGAGAAAAGATTTGTTCACATAGAAAGGTAGAACTAAAAGCGGAAATCAGGGCACATGCAACTTTCTTCGAACGATTAAATCTCTCCAGCAATTTTATTCAATAATTTAAAATAGCTATCGATTTATTGTTAGAGTTATCTTTCCGATTCTTTCGTATTTCCGTAAATGTTACTTCCCATAATTCTGAAGATGTTAGTCCAATAAACTCTATTTCAAAATTATCAACTTTTATCCACTTAAAAACTGTAGTGTAGTATAGAATACCCACTGAGAATTGTACTGCTTGCCACATTTGGCAAGCGTACCATAGGTGTCCGAAGCCTGCTTTATATTGTGTGTATACAAATTTTGTTGTATCTCCCTAATAAAAAATTATGTTATACCACCCTAGTGCGTTTTTAGAGAATAAATCATAGTTTTGAAGTATATAATTTCGATTTCACTGTAATAACCTAGTAATTGAGAAAATACTAATTTTGTGTAATAAGTTAAAGTGTAGTTTTGTTTTAAATCTATCTCCTGTATATAGATCAGTGCTCCCCAATCTTTTTATCATCGCTTACCGGTCACCGTTTGATAATTTTACAGCGACCCGCTGAGATTGTTTATATTTTAGATTGTTTGGACTTAATAATTTTAATTTAATTGTATTTAAATATGTCTTCAGAATAAAATACAGTTACCCCAAAAAAGAATATAAAGGGATTTTCATGGAAAGTCTCACAAACCCGAAAGAAATACGCCACAGTAAATAAAATGGAAATAATTTAATGCTCCTTGGTCGCCCCCCCCCCCCCCAATACCATTTGACCCACAGACTGGTACCAGAGTTTGGGGACCCCTGCCATAGATAATTCACAAGCAATTAATTTTGTCGTATTACTGTGTTTTCCCGTAATATATTTCTGAATTTATGTGAATATTTTATAACTATGTATTATAAAAAAAAATTGAGTAGTTTTCGTGTTTTGAGGTATTTTAAAATGTGTGTTTGAGAGTTCTTTTTTGTATTCGTATTAAAATTAATAGCATTTTAAAAACTGACAATATTTCTTATTTTACGTGCGCTCATAATGAAGGATTAAAGTTTTGTTAAAATTAATGACTCTCTCATTTTGGTTTTGAAGAGAAAATTCATGTTAATGTTATTGGATTAGAATGTTATCTTAATTTAGTTACAATTCTCAAGGTTTTTCAGTAACTAGACCTAAAATATTAAGAAACTTACTGAGTATTATTTTCAACGTAAATTAAAAAAAAAAAGATTATTCAATTTTGTTTTTGAAAGGTAAGACTTTTACTTTTTCTTGCTTTTATTTATTGTGTTTTGAATTTATGTGAATAGTTTTATGTATATCTCTTCAAAAAGGCAAATAAGTTTCCTTTTGTAATTTAAAGATAGGTCAAAATTTTTAGTAAATTTTAGTAGTCTGGTTTAGTTTTCTGGTGTTGTTATCTTTTGATTTCCCTTAGAAAATGGCTTACTTAGCAAAAGGTAAAAAGGTGACTTAATTAAGTTGATAGTAGAATTACATTTAGATATTACTTCGAATACAAAAATGATAACATTAAAATAAATAATTCTTAAGAATGATAAATACAAAAGAAGAGAATTCGTCAAATTAATGTTTGAGGAGTTTATTATGGATGGAAAACGAAGGTAAGAAAGAGAAAAACTGAAAATTAAGCAGCAAAAACAAAAATAAATAGAAATTCAGGAACGAAAGCAGAAAGAGCTAAAAGAAAGTCTGGTGATGAACACCCCTTGCTGAATTAACTAAGCTTGACGCAAATCCACTCATGCTGGCTCAAAAAGAAGATGAAGAGTTAATGACTTTTTGACTGAATTTTAGAGTAATAAGTTGTACTATGTAAGATATTGCATGTGCAAGAATATTCTCACTGCTTCACAAATGTTCCTGGAATAACCAACATGGTACAATGTGACATTAAATTTACACAGGAAAAAATGATTTATGCGCACCATTTGTAGCAATACTGTATAAGTTAATGTTTGTTTAATTAATAGCCTCGAAATTTGCCACTAAGCCACACAGTGTGTGTTAAAACAAGGCTGGAGATTTCATCAACAGTCGGAGCTCCATTTTATAGTTTATTATTTTTTAAGGATTCAAAGAAATATGAAAACATAAATAAGGGCATCTCATCCGTTACTCTGAAAAAATTTTACCATCCCTATAGTATTTAAATGAAGAACAAAACATTATAACAATTTTTGATAAAAATGTTAGCATTGCATCCAAAAAACGCATCATACTATATTTGAAACGAGAAAACGTTAATGCTTAAAGAAAATATATAATTCATACAATAGATAAGAATTTAATTTTAAAACTATCTCCTGTATTTATTAAGAATAATATTTTTAGACAAATATATGTCTTTGGTTTTATATGACAGTCATTTTTTATCATTCATGGAGAGAGAGTGAGAAATTTTAACAAGGTTTTCTAATAAATATATATTAATTAAGTCATTCAGAATTTATGCAAGATGTCAGTTAATTAGTTCATTTTTTTAGGTGGAAAAACAATAGAAGAGTTCATTTCGAAGAAAAGTTCAGATTTTATAAAGAAATTGGATTTTGATATTAGTTTTCAGAACGTCAGTAGAGTTCCTTGAGGGTAGAAATGAGATTTATATTTAATGCCAAACGAAGCATTCCGCAACCTCAGTGATGTTACTGGTACGATTGAAAGAAGAGTGAAATTGATACAAGAATTTGAAGGACTCTTAATTGGGGATGAAGATCAAAAGTATATATATTATTTCTACTCCTGTGAGTAGAGGACCACAGAAAGCATTACCTGGACAGTACAAAAACTACTTCTAAGTGAAAAATTTTTTTAATAAATTATATTCAAACGTGAGTTTTGCTGTTCCACAGGCATTTTATAAATGTTCATAAATTATTTTGTATGAAAATAATACAATTTCCTAATATGAGTATTGAATATACATTTTCAAAACACTAATTTTTAGCAATTTTTTTTTCTCTTGCATCTTTGTTATGTAACCACGGTAAGCGAGTTGTCTTGGTCGGGAACATGTGGTTGGCTTTGTTTTATTCGTGTGGTGGGTTAAAACTATGTGTCTGTAGAGGTTCCTATATAAGCCAGTAACAGCCTCCAGACAGAGGTGATCACTTTTGTCCAGTGGTTAAGTTAATTGGCTTCGGATCCATAGATTGCAGGTTCTATCCACAGCATTGGTAGACCCTGGCTGAAAAGAAAAATGCAAAAAAATCTTCTGATCTGTTGTGGCGCCATCTACCTGCAACAAGAGCAATCAAATTTTTCAGACCCACTTGATGCATCAATTAAAGTCGTCAGACACCCTTGACGCAGCAGCCAAAGTCACCAGACTCCCTTGACGCAACAACAACAACTCACACGCTACACACGCTCGTTATAAAAATATCTCGTTTGTTCGCCTATCCACCGACTCACTGGTGGGGGAGTAGTATAGTGGTTTCTATATAAGCCAGTAACAGCCTCCAGACAGAGGTGATCAGTTTTGTCTAGTAGTTAAGTTACTTGGCTTCGGATTCATAGAACGCGGGTTGTATCCACGACAGTGTTGCTGAAGACCGCCGTGCACAGAGATTGATGCTCGTTAGATCTGAGAGACTCAAAATCCTCACATTCCGTGCTGCGGAAGTTTGCAAAGTGAGGTGCCGGCTCATATATGAGCATCATTCACGTGATCGAGTTTGAAAATCTCAAGATCAGTCATCACTAGCCCTCGTATAACTTCAATCTTTATTCAGTTGACGAGGAATTGGCTAACCTTTATGTTTTGCAGAATTATTTGGTATACTTACTCATTATGTTAAAAGGGGAAAACATTAAGAAGTCTGTGCTAAAAAAACACTAAGCAAATTTTTCGCCTTTATAATTAGAAACCTCCAATACATGCATGCACATATATATTTAAGGAAATTCAAAAT
>BMAV01005778.1:481063-495880 GCA_019973955.1 Trichonephila inaurata madagascariensis | reverse complement strand
GTCAAAGGAACGCACCAGACTGGACGCCGGACATAGCAAGTCTCTGCAAAACGGCTGGGGACTGTTTGCCTGGAAATTCTTCTTCCAGACACAGCAGCAAGGTCACGAATAAACTGAGGAGCCGTTGTCCACCTATAGCCAAGTAGCGATCCTGTGCAGATGCCGATGCTCTGAGACGACCTTGGTCAACCTTCCTGATGATAGTAACACTTTTTGGAATTTATTTCACAACATAAAGACCACTTTCACAGGCCACTTGTAACCATCGAACCCCACCTTCTCTTGAGACTGGTCAGCTTTAAGGTATCCGACTACGTTCGGAACCGTGATTTTGCAAAAGCGCATAAATGGATAATTTTTGTGATATTTAGCATCACTTAGATTAGAATACGTGTATACAATTGTTTTAAGGATATTTTGACAGAAAAAATTATTTAAATAGAATATTTTGGCAAAAAATTAACTTAGAATAACTTTTTTTCAAAATGTTCTTCTTTTGTGAAAAATGCTTCTATTATAAAAATATTTTGCCTGTTTATAACTCAGATCTCTGTACAGAGGCTCAACTAGAATTTTTGAAATATATAACTTAGAAGTGGGTTTATCCATATTTTACGACAACAGAGGAGAGCAATTTTAAGAAAAAAAAGCTGATAATTATTTCAATGGGTTGTAACTATGAAAATAATTTGACTTTTTCAAAATTCCTAGTTGAGCCTCTGCAAAGAAGTCTGAGTTATATACAGGCAAAATATTATTACAATAGAAGCATTTTTCACAAAAGGAGGACATTTTGAAAAAAGATTGTTCTAAGTTAATTTTTTGCCAAAATATTGTAGTTAAATAATTTTTTTTGTCAAAATGTCCTTAAAATAATTTTATACATGTAGTCTAATCTAAGTGACACTAAATATCATGGAAATTATCCATTTATGCGCTTTTTTTTAAAATCACGGTTCCGAACGTAGTCGGATACCTTAAGCCTGGCACTGGCTCTCCATCTCAAGGAATTCTCCGAACGATTATGATAAGTCATTCGCTGCAGACAGACTAACTTGTTTGTTTTAATTCAGTATTCACAATTCAAAATACATAAAATACAAATTCTATCAGTTTTACTAGAGGCATTTTAAAATTATGACGAAAAACCTGATAGTGACCTTAATTTTGGACATGAGTATATAAGGAATTTTATATTATGATTTCATGAATGGAGTTCGTTGTTGTAAAATATTATGTTAAGATTTGCGAATGAATTCAAATGTTAAATTTTTGGAGAATATGATCATCAATTATTTTATTTAAAAAAATAATAAACACAAACAATTATATCATTTTTTTAATATTCTGCCATTTGAGAAATTAACAATTCAAAATAAATCGTAATAAGTGCAGCACACTGATTTATTAGTAAAACATTTTTACAGTGCTCTAAAAATTGAAACTGAGAATTTAGCAAAAAATAGTTGCAGTTAGTTATGCTTAAATTTATATCAACTGTCAATTGGATTTTCCATGCATTTTATTGAATATTTTTTTTCTTATATAATATGAAGACAGTTGAAAATCATTTTCAATTGGTTGATAAACAAATAAATTGATGAAAGCCATTTGAATTGATTCGATAGCTAATATTCATGATTCATAATTATCATACAGAAGAACAGAGGCTAAACATAATATAAGCGACATTACTGTCTCTGCATAATCTTGAACTTCTACATCATGGTTTCAATATGTAGTTTTTCTTATCAACGTGACATTTAACTTTTCTCCACATAATTATTTTATAGTATAATATGTAGCTATTTTTCAAATTTACATGAAAGAAGCTCTTTTAAATGATATTCTTTGTTCTCTCTCTCACACACACAGCCATAAACCTCTATATAAAATAATCAACTTGGCCTACTTTCAATTTATCTGTGTTCTGATTTGGTCAATGGGCAGGAAATTCCTTTTATATTTCTGCTTAATATGCACTCTGATATACATGCAGTTTTCTTATTTTATTATAATATGCTAGTTCATATTTCACCTTTTCGTTATGAAATTCTATTTTTATGTGGAAATAGAATAGAATTTATTTATTTACAATTTTAATTTGTATTTCATAAAAGAGTCTCATATGATTGCTGTATTTACATTTTTAGAATAACTTTTGCAATACATATTCAAAATTTAGATATGAAATTGTCAAGCTCATCTAATTAAATCAGTGCTTCTTAAACTTTCAATATTTACGACCCAATTTTTTCAATCATAAATTTCATCGCGTCCCCCTCCATACAATAGCAATGTATTGAATTCATTAATAATGTACTTCGACGCTAAAACTTCAATACGATTTTAATTATAAACAGTACAAATTATCAATATAAGTATTAAATTTTGCATATGACAAGCCCATGCGGTTAATAATAATTATTAAATTTGTTATTAGTTTAGGATTGATGAATTAATAATCAGATACATTGTACGGTACTGATACATTTATAAGTATATTATATCAATGTAAATATGTGTTTTATATTTTACAATGTCAGAATGTATTTTGTTTTGCTTCCTTGCAGTAAATAATTTTTTTAAAAAATAATCTTTTATTTTTGACTTTTCGATATGCTCGCGCCCCCTGGTACGATTATCACGCCCCCTAGGGGTGCACTCCACAATTTGAGAAACACTGCATTAGATTTTAATTCGTACTAAAATTTAATGTAGGCTTTGCTCATATATTTTGAATTTATAATTTATAATTAAACAGTTTAATTTTATATAACATTTAAAAATAAACTGTTAAATTATATTACAGTTAAATCATGTTTTTCTAGTTTCAATGTGCAGGTTAAATTTTCCCTACGATTTCTTAAAATATTTCCAAGTATATAATTGAAAGTGAGTTTACAAGAGAGCAATTAAAAATTAAGTCGATGAGCTCTAATATTCGTAAAAAAAGATACGCATGTAAAATTATCAAAATATATTTTTAATTATTTCAAGGATTCACTGCTATGTGTTACTCGATAATTATTCAATTAGGTTGCTTGAAAGTAAAATCACAAAAAATGATATTACAGTAAAATTTAGAAGTATTTAATAAGACCTAAACAAAAATAAATGGAAAAGATTTGTCTTATCTTTAGAAAATGGGTTTCTTCTGAAAACCATTCGCTTAATGAAAAAAAAAAGAGCTTAATTTTTTTTTTTTTTACTAACAATAACAGTACCAAGAAGTTAAATTAAAATGGAAAGGGAGAGAGAACCTCTTTTTTCATCATACAGTGAAAGGAAATAGGAGATAACTGTCGGTTGATTTCCTTCAGTTTGAAAAAACGCAAGACCTTGACTGTCAATGGGGAAGTGTACATTCTGAGGTTATCCGATCTATCCTTAAAACGAACGAGCATCTTCCAAGGCTGCTATATGTATGCTTCCTTAGGTCTTTTTATTAGGTATAACTTAAACTTGTTGACAGTAAAAAAAAACTAGATGATATTGCAGCTGCTGGGATCATCTGCATAAATTATAGCTTTGAAATACATCATTATTTCAATGATATTTATCAAAACATCCTTTGTCTGATTTTATATTTATGCATTATTGTAGTGTGTACAGAATTCGTTTCAGTTTACAGTATGCTTTATAATTTTGACAAAAATAAAATAACTAAGTTTTTGTTTATACAAATTGTTTACATGTAAAACCACATTAATTTAACTCGCTCAAAAATAAATTAAATATATTAATTCGTGTTAGTGTACATGTAGGATGTAGCTTTTTTTGAACCGACATAAAATAGTTGAGAAAATGGAACACATAAAATGTGTTAAAATCTTCAATGTTTAATGGATTTTAAAATTCCTGATAAAAAAAAAGTTTAATATGTATTCATATTCCTGTAAAAGCGTTTTGAAAAAAAATATGTACCATTTTCTAAGAATTTTCCTTTCCTTTCCTTTTTTATTTATTTATTTGCACTTTTTTACATGTGCTGGAAATGACACAGCTTTGGATTATTAATTTAGCTATGGAAAAAAAATAGATGAAAAGTCTTTGACATGCCAAACAAATTTTCGGAATCACGATGTATAAATATAAGATTTCTTTTGTTTTTCTAATAATATGGATGAGTTTTGTTTTATGCTCACAGAGTTAAGCTTAACATAAACCAGCTGCATATGTTGGACAGAAGGAAAAAAGGTAGACATTCAGAATTAAATCTGATTTTTTTTATTGCTTGTAAAATGCCATGTAGAAGTTATCCGTCTAAAGTAAATAAGCGAAAAGTTTGTTTCACAGATAAAAAAAATCTGAACATAAAATTAGTAAAATTCTTAATTGTGTTAAAACGATTCACGAGTTTTTTTAACAAGGAAGAATCGTAAGGATCATATTAAAGATATTATCTCAACAAAAAGTTAATCGGCTTGTGATAATAGACAAGTGTTGAAGCTAAAAAATAAATACCAATCGATTCGCAAAATAACATATTAAGCAAATATCTCATGGAGTCATGTGGTCAAATTTGATATGGAATATTGGTGTTGATATTTAAAACTTAAAGGTAAAGCCACGATTACTGAAACAAAGAGCTATTTCTAAAGGGAGCAGCGATAGTCTGTGATATCCCCTGGGTCGGGGATATCCTCTCCTCACCATCCACGCGACCTATGTCTGAGGGAACGAAAGATGAACCACTAAACTCTGCCATAATAAAATCAGTTCATTATGATAATTTATATGCAATACAACAACACTAGACTCGGAGGCTTATGATCGGGAGTGATACGACGCAAACCGTATTTCTGATAAATAGCGAAATTAACCACTGAAAATCTATCTTTATATAGATTAATTCCTAACTTAATAGTATCCGCTCTATTCTTAAAGCTTAAACAAACAAGCTTACCGCTATTTCCTTGGCGAACAGCTACGGTCCGTTATTCATCAATTTATCCTTCAATCTGTCTTGCTCTGGCTAAGGCAATACTCTTCTGGTCTCGGACCCACTTTTGTTTATCTTCACTGGCACCTTTAGACCGACCTCACAGAATACTGTAACACTTTTCTCCTAGAACTTTACCTCACTTCACTTAGCTTTACTTAGCGCCCACCGCGAATACTAACGTTCCAATATATACGATTCCTAATCTGCATAGCCACGCTCTCTTCTTGAGTTGGTTGGAAAAAAATTGCCATTCTGGCCCCCAAGAAATCCCAAGAGGATTAATAGAAGTATTTCCGATAAAGCCCCGTCACAAGTCATGTCCTGGTATTATATATATAACTGTATGCGCCTTGGAATATGATTGTATTAACAGAGAGTTTCTCATAAAAGCTATGCATGAATTGAAAATTCCTGAAAAACTTGTTGCACTTGTAACTTTGACTCTAAAAAAAAACCAAAATTCAATTACGCATACAAAGTAATTTCACTGAACAGCTTGAGATGGAAAATGGATTGCGACAAGGAGATGCATTGGCATGCCTCCTGTTTAAAATAGCACTTTAAAAAGTTATTAGAGACTCAAAAACCAATATTAGAGGAAATATTTTCAATAAGTCAGTTCAAATACTAGTTTATTCTGATGACATTGATATTATTTCCTGAACCACACCAGCTCTCAAACAGGTATTTATGGCATTAAAACTAAGTGCTAAAAGAATTAACTTTTCTGTAAACGAGAATAAAACTAAATATATATCTTGTTTAAAGTCTGACCAACAGTTTAGTCACATATAAATTGGCGTTTATAAAGTTGAAACAGTTAACAGTTGTTATTTATTTGGGAACGGAGATAAATAATAAAAATGAACTGGCCCCAGAAATTTATAAAAGAATCATTGCTGCAAAAAGATGTTTTTAAGAGATTTATTTAAAATCTAGCTATATATCTCAAATTAAGAACTATAAATTGTTTCTCTTCAAAAGTTTTATAAGATCTGTCCAAACTTATGCATCAGAGACTTGGGCATTGACTTTATGTGATGAGAAAGCTTTGGGAGTTTTCCAAAAAAAAAAGATCTTATGTTGGTGGGATCCCCAAGTGAATGGATCAAGAAGAAGAAGATCTAATTTAGAACTATATAAATTTTACAAACAACCTGATATTGTAAAACTCATCAAATTACAAAGACTTAAATGGACTGGTCATTTTGCTAGAAGGAATAAAGATCGTTGCTGCAAGAAAATCTTTCTGGCCAAGCCCATGGGAAATAGACATCGGGGCTGACCCCAGCTAAGATAGATTGATTACGTCGAAAAAGATCTCAATGTTTTAAAAACTGGGAAACAGTTGCCAAAAGTAGAGGTGTCTGGAGAAGACCAGCACCCACCTAGGTCTGTTGAGCCATTAAAGAAGTATGCTCTTGGACATGAAAAAATTTGACTTAGATTGCACGGATAATAAACACTATTACTGGTATCAATTAAGGCAAGAATATCGTGAACTTAAGAAGAATGTGAATCGGTTTTCTTAAGGTGTGAGGCACTTATTCACATTTAGAAAAATGCGACCTATCGAGTTGACGGTAAAATGAATTCTGAAAGATGTTGTATCAGATACTAATCTGCCTACTTTTAGAATGGACAGAATAAAAATTGAAACAAGATAATGCTCCCAGTAAAACATTTAACTTTTCGTCCGGCGCACCTCTGAGCGAAACTTAATCAGGTGTACCTGGCCGCAGAGGTCCCCGACATATTTTGACTTTCCCTTGCCCTTAAATCAGTTTTAATTCAAAACATCAGTAACCGAAAGCAATTACACCAAACTGTACGAAAAAGAACCAGCTTAATGAAGCTTAAACTAAAGAAACAAAGTGACTGAGTGAGTATTTACATCGCATTGTTCAGAGGGCTGCGGTAGTCCAGTGGTCAAGGTATCGGATCATGGCAGGCATGTCATGAGTTCGAGCCCAGTACCACTAAAGACCCGCCGTGTAGGACAGCGATGCACGTTAAATCTGTCGAGAGCTGAAACGTCCTCTCGTTGGTGTGGTGTGGTAGTTAGGAGAGGGGGGCCAGCTCAGGTGTCATCCACGTCACTTGACCATGGTTCAAAATTACGTGATCTGTCGCCAAAAGCCCTCGTGTAGCTGAACAGTACGACGTTAATATTCACTCACTTGCATTGTTCAGCTACTCACGAGAGCTTTTGGCGACGGACCACGTAATTTTGAACCATGGTTGAGTGACGAGGATGACATCTGAGTTGGCACCCTCTCTCCTAACTACCACACCACACCAACGGGAGGATGTTAGAACTCTCGACACAGATTTAACGTGCATCGCTCTCCTATACACGGTGGGTCTTTAGCGGTATTAAGCTCGTGCTCCTGACACGCCTGGTAGCCTAGTGGTCAAGGTATCGGATCGTGGCTGGCTTCTCACGCGGGTTCGAGCCCCGTATCACTAAAGACCTGCCGTGTAAGGGAGCGATGTACATTAAATCTGTTGAGAGATCAAACGTCCTCCCGTTGGTGTGGTGTGGTAGTTAGGAGAGGTTGTGCCAGCTCAGGTGTCGTCCTCATCACTTGACCATGGTTCAAATTCACGAGGTCCGTCGCCAAAAGCTGTCATGTGGCTGAATAGTGCACTGCTAATATTCACTCACACTGACACGCCTTCCACGGGTCCGTTGCCTTGACCACTAAGCTATCGCGGCCACACTAAAGCAACCAAAATGGCTAATTTGATACAAAATGTGCTTTTTCTGGCTCCTCAGGCCAGCTGTGCCTGACGGAGGGTTTAATCAATAAAAGATTGGTTTAAAATGAGAAAAAAAAGAGAGAGAGATTGATCTTATATATTATATCTTGACTGAGCATCAAGATTCTGATGTAAGAAAATTTGTATAGTTATTTATCTCACCAAAAGTATACGAAAATAACAAACAATACCATTCAGAGTATAAACTGTATTCAGTTAATATGGAAAATATATATATATATATATATATATGTTATGAAATATTCCTCTATAAAAATATAAATTTAATTGGTACCAAATCATGTGTTTTGCAGTTTTTCAAAAGAATTGTAGAGCATCATTTTACTTAACTTGATAAAACTTTCTTTTTCTACACGCGATCTTATAATTTTGAAGCAATTATTTTAGGTATATTTTTGTTACACAGCTGTTATATTTTTTCAAAATGAATTTTTTACCTGCAGTGTTGATACAATATTATAAAGCAAAAGAATAATTATTCAGGACTCAATTTCCTACAAAGCAGAGGAAGATGAAATTCTGAAAATTAAAAACAAGAAAAGGATACCTCTTAAGACAAGAAAAAGTCAACGGCCCACAATGCAAAACTAGTATACTTTTTTTCTAAGGTTGTTCTTAATTTACGACAGTGATGAAAAGTTAATCTTGCTTTAAAGGATGAAAACCTTTCCCTTAAAGTAGAGCAATGGTACATAATAGTACAATGAATGAATTATACATAATAGTACAATAGTACAATATTAAAGAACAAGAACCACAATTGAATATCTATTACACCAAAAAATTTCCCGTGTAATCAAACAGTATGTCATCAGTAAAAAATAGCGAGTCTGAAAGTATAATATATAAATAAAGTAGTAAAAAAAATAGAACACACACAATTTTAAAAAATAATCAAAAATACAGAAAACATACTTAATTTTCAAAAAGAGAAAAGTTTTTAAAGATGAAAGTGAAAATTGTATAAAACATTATGAGAATCTATTATTTACATTATTTTTATAAATCTAAGTATAAAAATAGTTAGCACGGCAATCATGTTCTAAATAGTATTTACGAAATTTTTTGTAATTATTGACTTTTTCGGTATGAGAGAGAGAGATCAGTGACTGGATCTTAAGTGAGAATAATAAGTAATGTTTCTTTATAAGTAATTAAGTATAAGTTGTGGATTTTGTTTGTACACAGGGCACTTTAAAAACGTTAAAATGAAAGCCCCTCTTATTTTATCATAAATATTATATTTTAAACTGTGATTATCTATATTTATTGTAAATCTGAAAAATCTTTGTTTTTGACAAAATATTGGTTTTTATTAAATTTAAATCATGATAAGAAAATTAAAATGAAGGATATAATCTAATTTATTACTTGCAATAATTAAATCGTTATGAATATATTAATATTAGATTTAGTATCTATCTCATTAATTTCCTTGTAGTGCAGTTACATATTAGGCAGAAAATTGTTGGCTGGCCTACTTTGGGATAGCTCCTTAATTTGTTGGAAATAAAATTTCTTTTAATACTAGTTTAATAATCGTTTTATAATTTTCAGTTTTCCAATTCATTTAAAGAATGTTTAATGTACTGAAGATTTATAAAAATTGTTTAGTACATTGATGTTTGTAAAAAATGCAACACCATGAAGGAATACTCAGAATTAAATTAACTTTGCAACAAATATCAATTATAGGATGTTACGTAAAATAGTAAAGTTTCAGAGACATCACGCATGCGGGGCGGGCATAGCGCCCTCTGAACTGATGCTGAAAGCGTATAAATAGAGGGCTGTAGCGGGACGTTGAAAATAGTTAATGATTATTTGTTAGTGGCGAACGTTGAGTGAGACCTAAGTATGCCTCCACGACGAAATATGGAAAAATTTCAACAACTTAGGGAGCTTGATCGGGGGAAGATTATCGGCCTTCGAGAAGGAGGATTTTCCTATCGCCCAATAGGAGCTCGTGTGCAACGGAACAGTTTCACAGTGATGCCAGTTTGGAAGCAGTGGACCGACGAGCATCGAACAACTCGAAAAATTGGCAATGGATGACGGAAGGTGACATCAGCGCGCGACGATCGACACCTGCTCCGCATGGCGGTGTATGACAGTACAGCTTCCTCCAGGCAATTGGCAGCACATTGGTCTACTGCTACAGGTGTACTAATGTCGGCTTCGTCAATTCGTTGACGTCTGCTGCACCGTGGATTGCGTGCAAGGGTGCCTTTGTACAGGATCCCCCTCACAGCAAACCATCGACGGCGCCTTCTGCAATGAGCTCATGAGCACAGAGCCTGGAAAGCTGATTGGCACCAAGTTGTCTTTTCAGATGAATCACACTTCAAATTGTGGAACCATGATGGCCGCATTCGTGTTAAGTAGATATGCTGGTGAACGCTGCCTTCCAGAGTGCGTTAACCAGCGATATAGTGGTCTAACAACCGGAGATATGGTTTGGGATGCAATTTCAATCATGGACAATCAATTTACTACGAATTGAGGGTAATCTCAATAGCAACAGGTACGTCCGTGAAGTGCTACAGCCCAAAGTCGTTCCCTTCCTTCAAGGCATCCCTGGAGCTAACTTTCAGCAGGATAATGCACCCCCACATGTTGCAAAGACTGTTTGAGACTTCTGTTCAGCTCAACACATGCAACTTCCTTGGTCTGCTTATTCGCCAGTTATGTCGCCTATTGAGGATATGTGGGATTTGATTGGTCGGTGTCTCACTCGTGATCCGCGCCCTGCAGTTTAAAAAGGCAACCTTTTGCGGCGCATACAAGCAAGATGGAATTCTCTTCCACAAACAGACATTCAAAATCTGTTCGACTTCATGTCACGTCGTATAGAAAAACTTATTGCAGTGCGAGGTGGCTAACCAAATACTGATTTCGGACACTTAATATTGTTTTTTTTTTTTTTTTTTGCTTTGAAAATTTGGTCATTTATTTGTACTAATACAAGTCGTTTGTGCATTAAATTTCATTTAATTCTGATGATTCCTTCATGTTGTTGCATTTTTTACAAACAGTAGTTTATATTTGTTTAAAGAATGTTTATATATATATACACACTTGTGACATCTCTCGCGTTCTTCTAACATAACTCCTACGTTCTTTGACGGCCACGATTAATGGCAAAACTTTTCCAACCCAATACCAAGAAGAAAAACAAAGCAAAAATGCAAATAAGATATACTTTAAAAGGATAGAAGGTTTAGTGAGAGAGGATGGCAATCTTAGAGAAAGCTTAGTGCGGAACAGTTCGGAACAAGTGTTAGACGGCCTACTCACAAGGAAGAAGGAAACGCCCACCTTCGATAATAAAATTTATAAGGAAGAGTAATAGTACCTGAGTACACCTATCTACAAGTAGCAGAATAGATGAGTCTTCAACCAAGGTAGGAGGGTTACTTTATAAACGGTAATATTTTGTATAGAAAGCTAGATTAGGCAGATAATTAACTATACTTAGGATAAGTGATCTAGTAGTGCGATCTGACTTAAATATTCAGTCTAATTTGTGGCTTATTCTCACTTAAAGAAAGTTGTTCATTAGATATAAGTAATTTAAGTTATATTCTTAATATAAAAGTTGTATTAAGAATTATAAAATGTCTCATCCTTTAGATAATCCCACACCTCTGGCTTACGCGGATCCAACACGTCATAACTATCGTAGGATGGCTCTGTCACAATGGCGCCCGAACAATTAATTCTGGGTTAGGTAATGCAGGAGGATTTAGTATATTACCTGAAATGTATTTTTCCGGGTCTGAGAACGTAGCGGAGTTTTTGGAAGCAATAGATAATCAAATACAGTTACTTGAAATCCCAAGTAATCTGTCATGTGCTTATTTGAAAAGTCATCTCAGGGAAAGGGCTCAAGATTGGTACTCAATATTTGGATCGGTGCTAGTGCAAGATACAGCCACGGATTTCGCGCAGCTCAAGGCTGAATTAGCGAAAGCTTTTCCCACAATCAAAAATAAGAAAGAATTGGAGGCTAGGTTTTTCGTGTCACAGCAGGGAAGAAATCAGGAACCAACAGACTTTGTTTACGATTTATTAAAAATTCAGAAGAGTTTAGAGCTAGGGATGTCGCAGGCGGAATTGGTTGATCACATTTGTAATAGACTAGAATCACAGATCCAGGACTACGTGGAACGCAATCCGCAGAACACCGTACAACTTTTGGAAATATTGGATAAATTTGAAGAGAGGTATTCTTGCAAATTAAAAAGGGGTTCGCAGAATAGTGATAATGTGGAAAGACGGGGTCAAAACGCGCATAGGATGCCTAATTTTGATGCTAATCGCAGAAACGGGAGAAATTCTGAGGTTGGGCGTAGACCAAATAATGGCAGAAATGATTTTAGAGGTACTTATGAGAATAGCCGTCAAAGTAATAGGTGGTCCGAGAGGAGGAATAGATTTCAGAATAATGATCAGAGATTCAACGAAAGGGGACACCAATTTCGAAATGATAATTTTAATAGAGGGGACCGTAGAAATAGGGGTTCGAGTGAAAATTTCAGTCGAGGCGATAGGATGCAAAGAGGACGATTGAATGCTGTGAAAGTTAATGAAGTTCATAATCAAAAGGAATCGGCAGAGGATATACCAATTAAGCTTTCTCCGATATGTATATCACCCGTAGAGCTTCCCCACGTTCCTATTTTATTAAATAACACATTTTTGAAAGCGCTATGGGACACCGGAGCAGATAAATCATTTATATCGGAAGAAGTATATAAAAAATATTTTTTTTATAAACAAGTTAAAAAATCGCGAGCTCAGGTGATCACAGCACAGGGAGCGAAATGCCAAAATATAGGAATTGTAGAATTGATTATTCAGATCAGAGAATTTGTTAGACATTGGTCGTTTCATGTGTTGACGGATTTGGTATACCCATGTATTCTTGGTGTTGATTTTATAAGTGGATCAAGGATTATTTTAGATTTTGATCAGAAAACGTTGGCAATTCAAGATTCGCTGGTTGAAGATAATAGGGTAGATGAAGGGAATTTGCACGTTGATGGGTCAGAAGGGAAGTTAAATATTGTGGCTAATGTTTTATCGAAAAATCCTGTGGAAAGTATAATAGGAGAAAAAGTTAATTGTGCAATAATCAGAGATTTAGGATTTACTTCGCGGGAACAGTTAATAACAGAACAAAAGCATGACCCAGAATTAGGTCATATCTATAGATATTTAGAAACTCTAGATAACTCTGTTAATGCGACGATATGTGAGGATTGGTCCCACGACTTCCGTCTAATTGAAGGCTTGTTATTTTATGCGAAACACGCAACGTCGTTAGATGAAATGCGTGTATACATTCCAAAGTCCTTAAGAAACAGCATCCTACGCGAATTTCACGACAAGCCAATTGCGGGACATCTGGGTAGATTTAAAACTTTTCATAAAATTCGGGACGTTTGTTATTTCCCGTATATGAGAAAATTTATTGATCAATATGTCTCTACATGCCATATGTGCCAAGTTAATAATTATAAAAACGCGTTACCAGCTGGTCGATTAAATCCGATTGTATCAAATTATCCAAATGAGATAGTTACGTTAGATTTGTTAGGCCCGTATCCTATATCGAGAATAAGACGTAATCGATATATTTTAGTAATAACCGATCATTTCAGCAAATGGGCTGAAATTATACCTCTTAAAAAGGCCTCGGCTCGTATAATAGCGGATATTTTTTTTTTGATAATTTTATGTCGCGTTTTGGAGCTCCAATAAAATTAATAAGTGATAACGGTCCCCAATTTATATCCGAAATTTTTGAACATTTAAGTGAAAGATTAGGCATAAGGCATGTGAAGACTGTTGCATATAGGCCACAAGCAAATAGGACTGAAAGAGTTAATCGAGATATAGTGCAAATGATTGCAAATTATGTTAATGATCAACACGATACTTGGGATCAATTCTTACGTGAGTTTGCTTACGCTATTCGTACGGCAGTGAATGAAACAACTTGAAAACCCCCTGCGGAATTATTTTTGGGTCGAAAATTGATTACCCCATTTCAAAAATTAGTAATGATTTCAGATGGATCGGAATTTACAGTTAGAAATATCGAAAAAGTCTTTAATGAATCTAGATTAAGTACGAAAACTAAGCAGGAAAGGTGGGAAAGATATTATAATAGACGAAGACGGGATATACAAATTAAAAGGTAAATGATTGGGTCTTATTAGAGACACACCCTTTAAGTTCAGCAGCTAATAAAATCTGTTCCAAATTTAAACAAAAATTTGAAGGTCCCTATAGAGTATTAGAAGTAAGAAATAATAATAATATTGTAATATGGAAGTCAGGAAAAAGATTAACTGTTAATGTTGATCAAATAAGAATATATCGTCATAGGAAATGTGACGAGGTCGAGTTAGGAACAGGTCGCCCAGATAGTATTAGTTCACGTCAGGAAACGAGTAGTTCGGAAAATGTACATCAAAGATCAAATGAGTCACAATATGGGAAAAAAAGATCTGCGGTGAAGCGTGAGTTAGAGGAAAAAGGGATAAATCTCCAGTCAAAACAATCTAAGAAAAACACGGATAGGGCCGATAAGCGCCGATCACTTGTCAGATCGCTTCCTAGCTCAGTTACAAACGAAACAAGAAATAAAAGAGAACGGCTAGATAAAGGAATTAAAAGGTCGTATGGATCGGGGGCAAGTGGACCACAGAGAAAGTGGCAGATAAATGGACCCAATAATATTAACAAAAGACCATTGTCATCCAGTAATATTTATATAAGTAGGAAGAACAAAACATAGACAACTGGAGATCAAGATGGACCGAGATACAACCTGCGTCCCCGCCAAAGAAACGATCAGGAGTCCCGACCGGCCAAGGAAGCAACCAGGCAAGCAAGGAAAAGCCGACAAGGAGACTACAAGCCCTACAGCAGGCAACATAAAGAATTCCAGTGCAGCCAAGGAATGAGAAGAGGAAAGAACAGTGGTAGCACCTCGTCATTACAAGTCATGTTTGGGGACTAAATATAAAAATCAGGTTGTATTGTTTCATTTTTTTATGATCTTTCCAACAAGT
>BMAV01005778.1:455274-469521 GCA_019973955.1 Trichonephila inaurata madagascariensis | reverse complement strand
GCGCATTATTTCACCTCGCAACGATTGCGGAATATACACTCTCAGTTCTCCAAGAGTGGTTGCATATTTCGCATAAAATAACAAGACTTCAAAAATTTGAAAATCGCGAGACCTGTTCTCACAGATCGTCGCATTAACCGAGCTGACCTCAGGGATCTCAAGATATCTATATATATATGACCTAACTCAGGATCCCTTCGTTGCCCCTCGATTAATTGCTCCCGGGACGAAAGTACCAAATCTCTAATCTTTGCACACGCAACACATTTTCCCTCACTATACTTTCAACAGGGTTTCCAGATGATACATATGCCACTACATTGAGCTTCGTTTTTAAGAGATCAATACCTAAATTCCCCTCATCTACTGGAATTTCTTCAATCTGCGAATCCGGAATCGCTAATGACTTTTTATCAAAATTTAGAATAATTTTCGATCCCCTTATAAAATCGACCGCTAAAATACAAGGATATTCCAAATCCGCCAAAATGTGAAGCTGCCAATTCTTCATAAATTCCCGTATTCTGATTTGTAATTCAACTATCCTTATATTTCTACACTTCTCACCTTGTGCCGTCACCACCTCGGCTCGTGACTTCCTAACTGGTTTATAAAAAAATATTTTTTATAAACCTTCTTCCGAGATAAATGATTTTTCTGCCCCTGTATCCCATAGAGCTTTTGTAAATGTTTCATTCAAAAGAATAGATACATAAGGTATATAAAGCCGAAAGCCTAATAGGAGGATTCCTTTCATTTTGCGATTGATCATTTGGATCAACTCGAATCCTTAAAGAATTTAGAGGACCACCATGTCTTCGGTTCCCTCGATTAAAATTTTCACTCGGACCCCTATTTCGGAACTGATACCGTCCGTTACTACTTTCGAATCCACGATTATCCCTGTCAAACCGATTCCTGTTCTCGAATCCATAGTTCCTGTAGTTCCTCTGAGTTCCATTCCCGTAGATACTTCCATAATTGTCTCTCCTATCATTTTGTCCATCCAAAACTTCTGCATCCCTCCAATTTCTATTTCTACGATCGTCGGGAAACCTCTGACGCATATCCCAATCTCGTCTCTCCCTATTATAATTTTTACTCGAACCCTGAATTTCCCTGGACGAATACCTTTCTTCAGATTTTGAGATCATCTGTAACAACTGAGCTCTAGTGTGGTGGGATTTTAACCTCAACATAATCCTGAACCCGAGGTTCGAGTCGAGCCAATATATGCTCGACCACGACCCCGCTTCTGACTTATTTAGTTCCAAAAGCTTATGAATTTTGAGTAAATCATAAATAAAGTCAGATGGCGCCTGGCCACTATTTTGATATGAGGAGTAGAGCCTCACTTCTAATTCCATCTTATTTCGAACTGCAGGGAAATTTTCCGTTAAAGCCTCCTTTAATTGTGCGAAGTCAGTGGCCGTCCCCTGCACGAAATCATAACCCAATATTTCGAACATATCTTTAGCTCGTCCCCTTTAAATATGCACACGCCAAATTACTGGGTATCTCGTAGAACTTGACATTGTTTTCAATGCATTCCAAAAACTCCTCGACATTTTCCGATCCAGAAAAAAAAGTTCAGGTAAAACCCTGAATCCTGATCCAACTCCTATCTCGGGGTTAGGGAAATTAAGATGCCCTATGGCAAAACTTGTTGAGCGCCATTGTGATAACTCCCTACCAAGGGGTAACATTTCTTCATCTACTGGACCTAGATTTGTGGGAGGTAATGATTGATGACCCAAGCTAGCCATAATAAAACCAATTTATTATTATCCAATTACATTGACCAAAGACAGTCTTACTACAGGAAGAAAATCGGTAGTGATATATCGTAACCCTAAATCTTATGCCATTAAGCGCCTGGAATTCTAACTGCTTAATTCTAAATAAAGTTATCCTACAAATCTCAATCTTCCTTACTTTATTCGAATAGCTAAAGCCTGTTCTATAATTACGCATCTAAGTCTAGATCCTTACTATAAGCTCTCGGCGTTCAGCCTCACAGCTTACTTTTCCTCCTCCTTCTCCTACGATTACTAAATCTCCACTATATATCTACTAACTAATCTGAATATCAAGGTTTCTTCTTGAGAGGGTTGGCTGTAAAATGACTCAATTGATGGCCCCAAAGATTCCCCAAGAGGATTAGTAGGAAAAACACGTTAAAGCCCCGTCACAAATCAATTAAGTAAAATAACAACAAAGAATCTAGTACTCATTTTAATATGTGTTCCTCCTCGTGTTGCGTGTTAGATACGAAATATAGTTCGGAAGATTTAAGAGAACTAAATTTGTTGTTCAACCCCAATATTTAAAATATGTAACAGGTATATTAAAAGAGTTTCTGTAATCCTGAATATCTTTTTTAATTTGTCCGAGAGCATTAATCAACATTTTTGGAAGTTTTGAGTACACGTAATGTATCAAATTCGATCAAGGCATGTGGAAAATCTGATTCAAACATACTCATTTCAAAATAAGTATGTCTGCGTCCTCATTTTTGAGTATTTTTTTTCTCCGTGTGACGTACAAGTTTGCAGTCAGGGTGTGTGAATTAACCTAAATAGTGTTCCTGCAATCGAAAATTGGCCTCTCAGACCATAATTCTATGTACCGGTCCAGTGTGTTTAGGCAGAAGAAAGATTGTTTACAAGCGCTGACCTGGCCTTCTTCTAATCCATATACAGTAGAACGTCGTTTATCCGAATCAATTGGGACCGGACACCGTTTGGATACGTGATTGTTCGGATAACCGAAAACCGAATGCGATCCATGCAGTATATGAAACCGGAAACTGTACGAATATTGAAAATCATCATATGAGGGAAACGTGCTTGAAGAAAAAGTAAAATAGGTGCAAAATGTCGCAATTTTACCTTTATTGTGGAAAATAATCACTTATTTTTCACTGTACCATTGTGCACCTTCGTTTTTTCGCTGCATGGTCTCTGATTCTCTTGAGCAGCAGTAGTTGAGTAGGACAGAACTCTGATTGTTGTTCGTACTACTCCATAGCTGTCTCTAACGTAGAAAACACGTCAGCATTTGATGGACCCTTGCTACTTTCACTGTTGTTGTCCTCGTCTTTATCCGTTTCATCGTCGACAGGGTCGGATTCTTCTTGCACGGAAGTCACAATCTCGTCATCATTTAGCACTTGAAATCCACACTCTTCTGCATCGCATGCCATCCAGGTTTCTACATTTTCTTCATCGCATTCTTGAAATCCTGGGATCGATTGGACAAAGTCGGTAATCTCCTCCCTGTGGTCGACACTGAAGTCTTTTTCGGATTCTAAATCTGGCCACAGCTTATTCCATGCATTTTTCAGGCTCTGTCTCTCAAGCGAGTCCCACACTACGACTAACATGTAGTAGGCATCCTTCATATTGAGCTTTTCAGCAAAAGCAGCTACACTTCTTTCGTCGTTTTCTACCAAAAGTAATCTCCGCAAAACTTGTTTCCTATGAATTTTCTTGAACTTTTCAATGACGCCTTGGTCCATTGGTTACACCATTGCAGTGACGTTTGGTGGAAGATACATCACGCTTAAGTCGTCATCAGTTGCATTGAGAATTTCGACAGGTCGGTGACAGGGAAAATTATCGAGAATTAGTAAAACTGTGCCTGTTTTCCCTTCACGTTCACGAAGTGTCTTGACATTAGGAGTGAAGTATTTAAAGTACCATCCAGAAAAAAGGACAGAGTTCATCCACGCACTCTTTTGAGCCTTATAAGGAGTTGGATGACATGAAACATTTTTGAAGCAGCGAGGCTTTTTAGATTTGCCAATCACAAGCAATGGCAAAGAGTGTGTTCCACTAGCGTTCGCACAAACCATGGCTGTAACACTTTCCTTGCTGACTTTAAAACCTGGCGCTGTGGACTCCCGTTTTGAAGCCAATGACTTTCTCGGCAGAGCCTTCCAATTTACTTAAGTCTCGTCTACGTTATAAACGTCGTCTCTGGAGTAACCTTCTTCTTCCACACTCTGCAAAAATGTTTCCTTAAACTTGTAGGCAGAATTCTTATCACCAGACAATGATTCGCCTTCAATCTGCAGTTCCGGTATCCCGTGGCGTGATTTAAAGTTCTTTAACCAACCAGTGCTAGCTTTGAAATCAGCCGAATCACCTAATTTCTCATTAAGTTCCAAAGCTTTTTCGCACAACAGAGGGCCTGATATTTGGTCCCCATTGCTCCTTCTTTGTGATAAGTAGAATGCATGATCAAGAAGAACATCGTTTGCTTCCCTCATGGTTTTCCTTTTCCTCGAGCCATCCTCTGTGTCAAGTTTTGACGCAGAATTTAAAATGATTTCTCGGGTTTTTTTTTATCTCAGAAATTGTTGATTTTCCTACATTATAAAACTGTGCTAGAGACGCCCCACTTTCTCCCTTCGCTAGACGGTTCAATATTTCAAGCTTTGTCTCTGTGTTCAAGACGTTGCGCTTCCATTTTGAATTCGAAGCCATAACAGTTCACAACTCAACAAAAGAGCACATATACACCCCCTCACTTATAAAGAAATTGACCTAATATTCAGCGCAGATGTTTACCAAATTATACAACTGAAATTCCCCAAATATCCCTGACCTTGAGTTTTCCCGTCACTTATGGACTCATGTGAAATAACTATTGAGCAAAGCACAGTTCGAAAACGTATTCAAATACAGTTGAAGCAAAACTTTCCTTTTTTGTTTTGTCTAGGTTGGCACCAGCGCGCCCTCTATTAATTTATTGCTTTGATCAGAGTAATTTATATTTTTATTTCAGAATAAAACTAGATTTCGAAATGAGATGTTGATACTATTGATTTTTTTTTCACAGTACATGTAGTTGAAAAAAAAGAAAACTGGTTCGGATATTTGACACTCCGGATAATTGACGTTTGGATAAACGACGTTCTACTGTACAGCCTTCCCTGCAGTGGTGTAACGTACATCCTGCAATACTCCACCCAATGGGCTAGCCCATAGGGGCTGACGTCAAGTACGGCTTGGGGCCCATAACCTGACTTTGCAGGGGAGGGGCCTAATATACTTCTCTCTCTCTCTCTCTCATTACGCCCCTGCATCACTAGTACCAAGATAGAAACAGCTTTGATCGGAGAACACAAAACATCGCCATTCCGCTCTCCAATGATCTCAGCATGACATCACTGAAATCGCAAATATTGTGATTTCGAGCTAATTGTATGAACGCCATAGAGCAGCGGTCGCCAAACCTTTTGACCTAAAGGACTAGTAAATTCATAATTTAAATCCCACGAACCACTAATAGGATTTTTTTTAAGTGTTAAA
The DNA here is from genome assembly GCA_019973955.1 of Trichonephila inaurata madagascariensis. Taxonomy (NCBI): domain Eukaryota; kingdom Metazoa; phylum Arthropoda; class Arachnida; order Araneae; family Nephilidae; genus Trichonephila; species Trichonephila inaurata. The sequence goes on along the minus strand of BMAV01005778.1, from coordinate 464,203 downwards.
TATATTTATAAAAAAATTTGTGATTTAAGAACGCACACATAAAATGTACCTAGTTAATAAACTGAAACTAATAATTGTAACCAAATTATATGAAAGCTTTATTAATAATCCATAATAAAATAAACAAAAAAAAATAGTAAAAAGCAAAACAATTAAAAAATGGCTTAAGTATATCAAACTTTTAGCATTATAGACTCCTAGTGTATGATGGATGCTCCTGCTAACTTGAAATAAGATTATAGATATTTGGATCCAATATTGTTGCTGCAAGACGGAGAACTGCATTTATTTTAAGTAGAGATAGATATCGTGTTTTGATGGCTGTGAAAGATGAAAAGGCCTTTTCACATAAATAAATTGTGGGGAATTGAATCAGAATTTTCATCGCCTGTTCACTAAGAAAAGGGTAAGCCAAAACTGAGATCTTGATAAGGATGAATGAAATTTAAATTTGAGTTTCATTGGACGATAGAGTCGATGAGGCTTTCTTTTAGATACATTCGTATATTATTATTCTGAATTTTCTCAGCAAATAGATCTATTATCCACATATTATGGTGTGATTGAATTATGTTTCAATGCATTTTAAAACATACCTTAACGTGATGAGTAAGAATATTCCATATTTTTCTGGGTACCAGCAAAATTTTCTCGTGGACCACCACTTTGGCGACCTCTGCCATAGAGCATCTCGCTGGGAGCTATTTCTGATTGATTTGTGGATTCATTGATTTGTTACAGTTCACTGTGTCAGTTTGATATGACGAAAAAAAAACAACGTAATTTCTGCTGTAGATGAACTGCTATGTTTCCCAACCTTGTGGTGAATATGGTGGTCTTTTCTGTCAGTGGTGACCCGTGCGTTGTTGGATCATAGATTTCTAGAGGTAGCGCCTTTTCGAGACCACTGCTGCCGAAAGTCATACGCAATGGATTCGCTCCTACCAAGTCTTTCTGCAATATCGTGGAAAGAAAATCCACCTTTCTTATGATCTACATACTACTGTATAATACTAGTGATCTGTTGATAATAACTTCTTCATATTCTTAAAGTCATGCCGGAGTAACAACTCACTACGTGAAATCTCAACGATAAATAACTCTCACGAACTTAATAGCGAGTATTTAAAGCAGCTGCGTAGCGAGGGGCCATGGCCCCGGGCGGCATACGAAAAGGGGTGGCGGTAAGCACCGCGATATTTCAATTCAAAAAATATTTCAAACTCCAAATCGCGCCCGCGCTGACACAAGCCAATCGGAACCGCGCGGATGCGACAGGGTGGCGCGTGGTGCGGGGTGAAGTCATAGAAACCAAAGGTCATAAAATTTTTACGACTTTTGTGTTTCGTATAATTGAATGCTCCAGCCGGCTCTAGGGCCGGATAAACCGGACACATGTCCGGCGTGGCAAATTTTAGGGCAGCATTTAGACCGAATTTGAAATTTTTTTTTTTTTTTTTTTTTTTTTTTTTTTTGCTACGGAAAAATTTGGATGAAATTATTTTCTAAAATATTATTATTTACACTTTGAGAACGCGGAACATAATTATTTTGTTTTGGACTGAATTGAAAAGTCGACCATTCCTAGAAAAATTTGCAACGATTATATCTCTTAAAAAATAAAAAATTGTATTATGTGGCGATTTGACTTTGCAAGTGCATGGGCACCCGACTCCTGGATACAAGTTCACTTCACTGATATAAAAGGAATCCCGAGAAATCGTCAGATTTCAGTTCTTTTTGTATTCCCGGGAATGGCTCGGGGCTTAAATAATCCATCAAGTAGCTATTTTTTACTGACTAGGGATTTCAACCTCGGCTAAAATTTTAGTTGACCCTACTGAGGCAATTTGAGATCATTCTCCCCGAACTTTCCAGAAAGAAGAATTTTCATTACCCCAGCAGTGGGGTAAACGTGTAATAAGAGAAAAGTAACACCCACGAAGAGTGGAGAATTTTTTTTTTTTTTTTAGCTTGTCGTGGGTAATAAGAGTAAAACCTTGAAACTAGGGATTGTGCAATACCGGTATACCGGGATACCGAATACCGGTATTTTGAGCCATTTGTATAATTTTGAAATACCGGTATTCACAAGTTTAAATACCGGTTTTTTGTGGTATTTACTAGAATTTTTTTAAAATTGTTTCCGCTATATGTTCAAGAATCGCCAACATAGCAAAATAGTATTTTTTGGGTTTTTAATAGTTTTAATTATTGCACCATGATTAAAATATATTATAAATGAAATAATTTTACATCCATTTCAGAAGGTAAAGATATTAAACGGCTATATTCCGCTCATTCCTTTGTTCATATTTTTATTTTTCCTAGTTTATGAGTTCTCAAGCAACTCATTAAATCCATCATCTGATTTTTTCACGGCTTGAATTGAAGGATAAAAGACTACTAATTTGAACTTAAAAATATAGACATAAATTATTTCTCTGATAAATAGAGAACTAAATGCACTACTCCTAACTAAAATTCTCGTTGAAAGAGGAATAACATATCCAAACTCATCTGCCTTCCTTCATCAGTCAACACCTATTACTACAATGTCTCTCTAACGGGCGAAATTATAATTAGACTGTGAATACAAAGTTGTGTGTATTGTGCAAACTAAAGAATTTATAAAATATGTGAATCCTCCAAGACCAAAACTATCCTATTACAGCTCAGAGCGATACTGCACTCGCGTAGGTTTCGTAGTCTGATATTCGTATTTGAGAAACCAAGATTGTGTACTTGTGAAGAAAATGCGTAATATTTCGATATTTTTTTAATTGGTGAGTTTGCTGTTCACATTGCATATCATACTTTAGATTTCAAAATATTTTTCAGATTCATTATATATATACTCATAAATATTAACACATAATAATGAATAAGTTTAAAGAACATAAAAAATCAGTTGATAATATTTCAGTTTGGTTTCATTATTTATCTGTCGAAAAAAATATGGTAACGGTAACGGTTATACATTTACGTGGAACCTTAGAGATAGCTCTATTATCTACTCATCATAATAAATTGAACAGAGAACAATTTGTTGAAGTTACATATAAAAATAAAAAGCAGTCCACATTAAATGCAGCGCAATAACGCTGGTGGAGGGGTGGGTGGAAACCACTCTCCCAGTTGATTTAGTTTCTGTTTCGCTTTCATAGGAAAACGAAGAGAAAATGACGTCACATCTCCATGACAGCAAAGCCCGTCTTTCAACCGTCTGCCGCATCTTGACAGAACGAGGAGAGAAGGGATATATTTTTTTAATAACAAGGATTAAGAGAATAATATTTTTAAGTCCGTTACACGTTACCTCTAAGATAACTGCGTGCGGTTATTGAAAGGAAGTTTTAAATAACCACTTGGAAGAAAAAGTAAGAAAAGGTAGAGGAGTTTGAAATAAGATCATGAGGGGTGAAGTTGCCACACTAAACGCGATCAAAAACTTGCATGGCGCGGGGGAGGGGAATAATTAGAGTGAGTGAAGTCTTGCAAAAGAAGACAACTAGTATAACAATAAAGCTCATATCTTTTTAATTCGTATCAAGACATTCTCATCCTTTTCAGAACTGGGAAGTGTTGATACAAGTGATTAAGAACTGCTCTAGGTCTCTTAGAAGAGCTAGGAGTATAATTGTCGTAAGCCGGGATTTCCCTGATAGATTCATTTGAAATCTGTGGTAACCGGTTGAAGAAATTTTCTGATTGTTTTTTGATGAAATCAAGAAGCGGCGGAACATTAAGATCTTTATGCAAGACTTCGTTCCTGACAAACCAAGGTGCGTTTGCTTCTCTACGCAGTTGAATGTTTTGAAAAGTGTGCAATCTTTTCAGGTGAGTAACTGCCGCCCCTGGCCAGATGGGAGAAGCGTACAACATGATGGGGCGAAGAATGGCTTTGTATAATAAGAACCTTGTGCCTTAATGCGAGCTTGCTCTTGGGAGAAATCAAGCGATTTAGAGTGTTTCTCATTCCAGCCGCCTTTTGGTGGGCGGAACGGATGTGTTTAGCAAAGTTTAATTTAGTATCAAGTATTAAACCTAGGTACTTATATTCAGTAACCCAGGGGACAGGCTGATTAAAAATGTAGACATGCGGGAGGTTTCCGATGCACCGCTGTCTCGTAAAGAGGAGGCATGCGCTTTTAGATGCATTAACCTTTATTTTCCAATCATTAAGCCAGGTTTCGAGTCGAATGACATAATTTTGAAGCCGCTCAATGATATTGCGGTTATAAATGTTTTGGGTAAAAATGGCAGTGTCGTCCGCGTACATCTCTAAGTGGACTTCGGCATTCTTGGGAATGTCATTGATGTATAGATTAAAGAACTTGGGCCCTAATAAAGATCCTTGTGGTACCCCACTGAGAATCGGACGCGGGGTGGAGAGACTGTTTTCAACTCTTACCCTAAATTCACGGGAATTTAGGTAGGAGTGTATAATTTTGATGAGTTGTTCCGAAAACCCAAGTCGCATCATCTTGGATAGCAAGCCATCATGCCAAATTTTGTCAAAGGCTTTGGCTATGTCCACAAAAAGCATACCCGTGGCCTGGTTATTATGAAAGCCGTGATGAATCAGCTCAGTAACTCTTAGTAACTGAGTTTCTGTGGAGCACTGTGTAACAAAGCCATGCTGTTCAGGAATAATAATATTCCTGGCTATGCAGTGAAAAAAAAATATGTTGGCACGATGTAAAAAAATGTTCTAGAGTTATTAAAGTGAATGGAGGAATGGACAAGCTGAATCCCCATACACATTTAAAAACGAAACATGAAACAAATTTGTTAAAGAGGAAAGAATATAATTGCGATACAGTTACAAATTCAAGCACAGTTTCTAAGCCCAAGCCGTCAGGAATTTTAGATTAATTCGAAAAAAAAAAGATTATTTGGATGAAATTATAAGTAAAATGACAACATTAGATGGTTTGCCATTTCGAGTGTTTTGTACTTCTACTGAATTAGGAAAATCACTATCCGCGCCAGAGGTTTTAAAAATCTACCACCATCGATTAATACTATAAGAACTGTTATAAACTACAGTAACGGTGTTCGAAATTCTTTGACACACGAGCTAATACAGTTAAAAGTAAATGGTGAAAAATTAAGTCTTACATTTGATGAATGGACGAGTGTAAAACATAGACGCTATTTAAATATAAACATTCATTCAGAAAAAAAGTTTTGCAATATAGAACTTACACATATCTCGGGAAGTATGCCAGCCGAAAAATGTGTGGAAGTGCTTAAATCTAAATTAGCGAAACATGGATTATCCCCTAAAGAAGATATTGTATCCATAATGACTGATGAAGCAACAGTTATGAAAAAAGTTGATTGGAGCAAATCAGTAATTGTGCTATGCTCACGGAATTCTATTAAGAGTTATGTTGTTGTGACTAATACCACCTGCCTTACGAAGTCAGATCGAGGCCCTTCCACCAACCACACGAGAGGACTTGCGGCGCGACGGCTATTTAGAGTACCCCCATGCCGCAAAGGCACTATACATTTACAAACATCCATGTCTTCTCCGGGATTCGAACCCAGTCCCTACGGCACCGCAGTCAGCGTCGCTAACCACTATACCGGTTGGGCGACATTAGGAGTTATAGATGTATTATACCAACAAAATAAGGAACAGAAGAATTCAAATACTGTGGATATAGAAACTTCGGACTACGACTTTGAAGAGAGTGAGAGTGATACTGACAATGAAGATAATGACAATGTAACTGCTGAAGATATTGCTAATGTGACCATGAAATATTAACTCATCAAGAATTGCTTCCTATAATTAATAAAGATCGAAAAAATGTTAAGATATTTAAACGTTCCCCTACAAAAAATGCCATAGAACAAAAATATATACTAATTGAAAATAAGACAGAGCATATGTTAATATTAGATTCTAAAACACGTTGGAACAGTTTACTTCTAATGATGGAACGATTTTTGAAACTGAAAAATACAATAAAAAAAGGCAATGATCGACTTAAACCTGCAAATTAATTTTTCCGACAGTGAATATCCAGAACTGTATCATCTCTACTTCCAATTAAACTGGATGTTGAGGCATTATGTTGGAGAGATTCTAATTTATTAGCAGCTAAGGCAACAATAAATTTCATGTTGCAGTCACCAAAAGAACAGTACACATTACTATCTGAAGAATTATACACTACATTGAAAAATCGCACAGAAGAAAGTCATACAGAAATAGAGAAGGTCTTACGGTATTTACATAAATATAATGATTTTAAAAATGAAAATGAAAAAGAAGAAATGAGACTAATCAAATCAAATGTGATAAAGTTTATAATAAACTTTCTTAAAACTTTTTACCCACAAACCTATCCACATTCAGAAGAATTCGGTACAGTTATCGAAGATGATGATGACACTAACATCGATAGTGAAAAGAAATTGTCCCTTGAGCAAAAATTAGACTAAGCAATAACTAAAAAAATTTCAATAAACCAAAATACTGTACAGAAAGCAGCTATATCCAAAACCATCCTACGAGAAATCGATTTATTTGAAGATGAGGGACTTAGAGGGGTAAATACTTGGAAAAAGTATATCGCGCATTACTAACAGTACCACCAACTAGCGTAGTGCTGAAAGAGCGTTTTCTACAGCTGGTAATTTTTGCACAAAATTACGTTCCAGGCTTAATGATAATACAATTAATGCATAATGTTTTTTAAGATCACATTTCAAAAATTTATAATAGTAACACAGACTGAATAGTGATGTTCATAATTTTTTTGTGATTTAAATAAATAAGATGTTCCTTTATTTTTTTGTGATTCTTTATGTACTGTTATAATTTAAAGTTTCAAATTATTTTTTGTGATACTTACATTCTCCAATAAAACTGGTAAGTAAAATTAAGAAACATTTAGTATTTTCTGTCTTTTTCTTAAATTTCTACTACCGGTATTAAAACCGTTATCCGGGTATTGAGTTCTAAGAAATACCGGTATTGAGCTTTTGGTCCAGTATTGCAACCCCTACTTGAAACTTTTTGGTCAAATCAGTTCTTGTCTATCGAACATCACTTCGTGAACTAAAAATTTTCAATTTTTAAAGAAATCGCATTTCGTAACCTACCAGCACTACCAATCTGATCAAGTTCCGAGATCTTGATTTATATGGATAACGTAAGTATTAATACTTAAAACTATTTATTCAATTTTTTAAAAAAAAATTTGGATATATATATATACACATGGGTGACAAAATAATACGAACACCTATGAAAGAGGAGAAATGCTTTATTAATAGGGAGTTGGACCCCCCTTTGACTGAATTACAGACTGTATGCGACGTGGGATGGACGCATAGAGGTCATGAACAACTTTTAATGGAATATGAAGCCATTCTTCGTGGAGAGCGGTCTCTAATGCCGAAATCGTAGATGGTGGGGGGAATCGAGCACGGAGTTTTGACTCCAAATATCCCCACAAATATTCAATAATATTTAAATCAGGTGACTGAGGGGGCCAAGAAAGATGACCTACGTCCCCCTCATGCTCTGCAAACCATTCTTGCACGATTTTAGCTCTGTGGATAGGAGCGTTGTCGTCTTGATAAAATGGGCATTCTCCGGGAAATAAAGTCTGGACAAATGGATGCACCTGATCCCCCAGGATATCGACATAGTGGGCAGCTTGAACCTTGCCATGCAGAGTAACAAGTGGCCCAAGACCACGCCAAGATATCGCCCCCCATACCATAAGGGACCCACCTCCATGCTTCACAGTCGGCATGATGCATTCAGGAGCAAATGCTTCTTTGGGTGTTCTCCACACATACACTCGTCCGGTGGTCTGGAATAGGGAGAACGTTGATTCATCCGACCAGATGACTTGTTGCCACTGTTGTGGGGTCCACTGTCTGTGTGTTCTACACCACTGGCGTCGCTGTAAAGCATGACGTGCTGTTACCAAAGGTTTACGAATTGCAACTCTTCCATACAAGTTCGAAGCATGCAGTTCCCTTTGGACGGTTCTTGCTGAAATAGGGTTACGAAGATGACTATTCACCTCAGACGTTATTTGGGATAGCGATTGCTTGCGCTTTCGGGCCACTATGCGGGTTAAGACTCTTTTATCCCTCTCGGTAAGCTTTCTTTTCCGTCCACTGTTGTGCTTGCCAGACGCCACATTCCTGCACTTCTTGTATGCTGTCATAACGGCAGATACAGTACTTCTTGCACGCCCCAAATAATTAGCTGTTTCCGTCACCGAGCAACCAGCGCACCTCATTCCAACAATCATACCTTTTTCGAACTCTGACAGGTCCGTCATTATTGCGTTTTTCAGAAATTACAATAGACGCGTGCAGCACCTATTGCAGCTGTTGAGCGACTGATACATTACCTTTCGAATCCGCTAGGCGGCGGAATGCAACGCAAAATGACATGCGCGCTGTGCGTCTTTGAAATGGGCCATGCCATTTTCGCGGTGTTCGTATTATTTTGTCACCCATCTGTATATATACTTGTCTTTATTATAAGTTATTTAACTGAATTAGTATTTTGAAGAAGGGAATGAACCACCACAAACTGTTTGGGGGAGATTATTTTTAAGCAGTCTCGCAACTTTTTTTAATCATTGTTTTTCTTAACCAAACACATTCGTGTGAGATTCTTACATTAATATATATATATATTTATTTATATTTATGAAACATTAATACAGCAATTCCATAAACAAGAAATCGGTTGTACAGATAAAATCTCTTAAATATAATAATTAATACTCGTATTTTTAAAGTACGTTATTGTTACTTCAGCAGCAAATAAATTTTCCAGTATTTATATACTATATTAATATTTGTCTCTTAGTAGCCACATTAAAGAAATAATTTATTCATCTTCAACCAGTGGCGCACACAAGGGGGGGTCCGGGGG
>BMAV01005778.1:377773-449790 GCA_019973955.1 Trichonephila inaurata madagascariensis | reverse complement strand
GAGAGAGAGAGAGAGAGAGAGAGAGAGAGAGAGAGAGAGAGAGAAGGGCGGCATTGTGTGTGTGTGGAGAGAGGGGCGGCATTTTCCATTTTTGTCCTGGGCGTCAAAACTGCTAGAGCCGGCCCTGATTATATATAGAACAAGATGTTTTAGACAAAACAGATATAGTAAAAATAATTGATGAATTTTCCAAAAGAAATCAAGAAGTAAAGTTGTACTGCAAAATAGTAAGCTCTTTAGTAAGGTTTTTAATTTTTTTAAAATACATTCAAGATTTTTTTTAGCCGTTGAGTTTTATTATTAACAATACATTTTATTATTTTGAGAGTTTAAGATCAGCGAATCTTTTCACTATTTTAGTTTTTCGACCCTTGAGCCCATGGGTCTCAAACCTTTTACCACCAGGCGCCTCTAACTGCCTTAATCTGCCTCTGTTTCTCGATGCAATGGATCTTTGCGGGGGATAGGTCTCGAACACGCAATTCAAAAGAAGTATTGCTGACTGCAAACTCAATACAATGGCCTCTAGGGCCCTGGGTGCAGAAGATCTACAGGCCCCCTTCGTACTGGCGGATCGAAATTTATAACCATAAAATCTGGTTAAGTCTAGTTTATCTGGGCAGCTGGGCGCTCGCCCCAAGCTCCTAATGGATAAACCGTCACTGGTTACCACGACCAACTCCTCAAAAGTTTCAGTTTCGCACACCTCTAATGTGTTATTTTACTACTGTAAAATGGCAGTTCTGTAGATTTAGTGAACACGGTTCGGTTCGTCATCAAAGCTTAACTGTGTGAATTTTTTTTTTATTCGGTGTTTTCTGGAATAGTCTTTTAAGAGTAAATATATTATATTTTCTGGCGTTTGGATTCTCCTTGTAAAAAATTCAAGGTATGGTTCAGATTTTCCTAATTCAACGAATCTGATTCATAAATGATTCATTTTCGTTTTTCAAGTGGCGTGACAAAACCTTACAATCTTGTTTTGTAAAAAATTTATTCGCAAGATCAGTAGCGAAAATTGATTTGAAAAATGACAAGTCATTGACAGAGGTGCCTTTTTGAAGCACGTCTTATACGTGTCTGATATAATCATAACATATCTTTATTAAAATTCATATATTATTTTGTATGTTTTATCAAGGATTTATGGTGTGCAGTTGGTAAATTGTTAACAAATGAGTTGGATTGACTCCAAAACATTATTTTTAAGGGGGCCTTTATATATAGTTATGTGGTCCTTTCCATGATATCAGATTGAGTAATTTTTATTTTCCGCGAGTTTTAAAAAACTGTGTATGTTTTGGTTGTATTTTTGCAAATATTCATTACGTATGGTGCGAAATATCTCAATCAGTGGCGTTTACAGACTTCTCTTGTTGGGGAGTATATTTTAAAAAAACACGTAGACGAAAGCGCCGAGGCATAATCTACGTTAAAAACTGAAAAATCTTGATCTATGGGACCCCTTTACCCATGTATACGTCACTGATCTCAATTCCAGGAAAAGAAACATTTTTAAAATATACATCAGGTAAAGGATTTTTTAACAGAGGTTTATTGACAGCTGGTAAATTATGTATCATGACAGTAGTTTTACTCTTAAGGTTTGAGCCTTACTAGATGTATCCTATTAATGGATCATTTTAAAAGTGAAACTTAATAATTAAACACTTCCTAAAGTGTAACATAATATTTATTGCTAATTATGTTTCAAAATTCTTAATCCATTTAAATTAAATTTAAATGATGCATTTAATGTACTAAATTTATTTTATTTTTTCCTTAATTTTTTTAATTCATCTGTGGGCAACTTATTTTCAACTTTTTTTTTTAGTTATCTTTATCAGTTCTAAATTTTATGTTTTTGAAAATGTAGTGCACTTTTATTGTGTAAGGTTATCAGTGTAGTTATTTTTTATTGAGGATGCTAATAATCTTTTAAAATAGTAAATTTTTAAAACAAAGGATATTTTTAAAATGTTCAATATTTTATAGATTATGTTAGAAATATGTAATTGGTTTGGGTATTTATAACTACATATCTGGATTGATGTTGTGACTTCAAATTGATTGAATTCACTTATGTCAATAATATAACCAATATTAAAATTTTTCTGGTTATTTAAAAATTGATTAAATATTCTACAATAAATTCTGTTTTTATGTATAAAATATACCTTAGAAAAAGGAATTAAAAAATGGAGAAACATTTAAAATAAAAAAATCTATTGTGAAGTCACCTAGTTCAGAATATTTTAAAATTGTAGTTAAAATATTCAATAGGAAATGAAGTATTAATTTATGCTCATAATATAAAGATTAATTTAAATAATTTTTATGGGTTTTTTTTCCTTATGATTAGTTACCATGCATATCATCAAAAGAAAGATTACTTGTTAAACTGGTATGATAAATAATTTCAAGACAGTGGTATTGTATTGAATCTCTCTAGATTATTTTTAAATAAAGAAAAATAAAAATATATTTTTGAACTCGCATAATTAAAAACTATAGCATCATGTTTTATACAATATATATGCCATTCTTAAGCAAGTGGCATATAAGTTACAGAGTTCCTGTCCCAAGAGAGGGACGTACCTCCTCATCACAATTATTAAAATTTAGTACTTAAATTGTGGTGACTAAAGTTAATGAAAGGGAAAAGAAAAATAGGAAATAGATAATGGGATTATCCTTAAACTCCTTCCTGGTGATCTTGGTGTCCAATTCTTTTTTCCCTTTATTAAATTCATTAGTTGGTTACAAATAATCATGAAGCACACACAGATAAAGACTGATTTTTTGTGTTCATTTTAAGATTCAAAATAATATTTGGCTTTTAACAGGACACAATTTAAATTACTAAACTTGTAAAATAAGGTAATTTGAAAAAGAAAAAAAAAATGGTCATTCTAAATTATTAAAAATGCTAGTTAAAAAATTTTTCAGTGAAATATTTACAGATTTTTTTTCAATTAAATTAGAACAAATATGGTTTATAAAATTTAAAATATTTTGCGAAAAATGAGTTACAAAGCTAGCATTTAGAAATTATTTGGGTTTCTGATATATTTTTGAATATTTAATCTCAAAAACACAATGATTCCTAATTAATTTGGATCATACCTGATGACTCAAATTTGAATGAATTGTGTAATCATAAAAAACTTAATTTGTAAAATCTCTAAATCTCATCAAATTAAAATGTATAATTTTTTAGGTTTCATATCTGTTTGTAATGTCCACAATTAATATTTCACCAAAAATTGTTATAAAAAACTGAGAAAAGTTTCAAGTAATTTGAATAATTCTTTCTGAATAATTCATTCAGAGAACTTTTTTTATAAGCTATATTGAAATGATAAAAATATACATATAGTAATAAGTGACATTCGTCTATGAGTACAGATAACTTAAATATCTGTTATAATAGTGGTTGTAAGATTACTGTGGTTCTAGTCTCTTGTATTTCATTAAATATTATGTGGCATACTTGAAACTTGTTGATTTCAACCAAAGCTTGGAGAACATCTTGAGTGCTGTGTTGAAGTAGTTCATAGATTACCTTGAATATTATCCCTGTCATCTGATAATCACAGCAGTGATTTAAAATTGTTACATTATTTGATGTAATTTATTATGTATTTCTGACTTATTTTGAAACTCAAATATATTTAAATGTTCATAATGTAAACTATTAAATGAATTGTGTGAGAAAGTGGTTATTAATAAGTGAATATATTTCTCATTTTTAAGAAAACATTGTGGAACTTCCTGATTTTGACTGTTCTCTATTTTGTTTTGCTATCAGATTACATTTTAAAAATACTTTAAAAAGAATAGTGTAATTAATCTCATCTTAAAGTAAACTTGAAGGGAAGAAAAGGGAGGCATAAACTGGGGACTTGAAGCTGTTGAAAAAAAGGGTTTGAATAAATGATTGTATGTACTTTTAATGTCTTTTCAATTTTTTTAAGTGTATAAGAATTTAGTAAATCTCGTATAATGGGCATTAAAAATAATTGTAGTAATTAATGACAAAATACCGTAGTAATCCTTATACAATTGTATTTTAATATGCTTATTTTTTTGAATTTCTTTAGAAAGAAATTTCGTTTTTAGCAACTTTGACTTGCATTAAAAATATGAATAATAAAGGTTTTCAGTGTTGTTTTTTTATCCTACAATATTTAATATTGTAGCTTATTAAATGCTGACATATTTCTCTGTATTCTGCAAATGGTAAACATTTTATAGAGTTCCGAGTGAAATATACTTTATTTAGTTCTGAATTTTAATTGGTAAAGCATGTCAGTTTTTATAAAAAAATTTTAATGGTTATTTAATTTTTATTTAGTTGAATTGTTAAAAATATTTTATTTGATTTTAGTAAAAAATTACTAAATGAAATTTAAAGAAAGTAATGTTGAGAGAGTACGAAATAAGATATTTTATTGCATATATTATAAACATTAAATTAAATCATGCTTAAGAACTAATTTTATATCAGGGGTAATAGCGCTTGTTGCTGGAATGAAATCCAATATGGCGGCCTAGAGGTAATTTAATGATACACAATAATTTTAAAGAATTGTTTTGAAATACATTGAAATGTATTTTAAGTAAAGGATATAGGAAGAGATTAAGAATAACCTAGATCAATCAATAAATAATGAATAATAATATTATGTAATAAAAAGTAACATGTACTAATAATAGTATTATAAGCAGCATATAATAATCTTATATTATTATTTTATCGTTATTATATACAATATTCATATAGTATGATTTTATAACAGTTATTAGAATTAATAATCATTTAATATAATTAAATAGTAATTATAAAGAAGAAGAATCGTCGAATTGTTAAAAAAATAAAAATGCATAAGAGAACTATAATCATAAGAAGATAAGCTATACTCTGTTTCACCTCAAGTTGGCAGCGTTGGGAAAGGTAGGGAATGTAACAATCCACTTGAACAAGTAGTTCCAACTTGTTTTGGAATTTAATTCGATGCAAATGCACAGAGAAAATTGTTAAAAAGTATCATGTATTATAGAAATTGTAGGTTTAAAGATATATTTTAAGTTAATCACATCTTAAAAGCATTTATTCTTCAATACCTGTAAACGAATACAGTAGAAAACAAGTACTTGACTTTTGGCTGACAACAACAATATTTGGCTGAAAAAACCGGTTTTCAAGATTACATTCTTCCGAAATATTCGTGCCAAATCAACGCCATTCGTTTTGCGACCTAGCTTCATTCTTACGTAATATTGTTACATCTCGTGCGACTATCTTAATTCTTGTTGTTTTTGAAATTTTAAACATGTCTAAGATAGAAATGTCACCAACCTCGCTGTATACACCAGTAAAAGATTACGTTGCAAAAGAAAATGAAACATTTAAACTCAACGAAATAGATTAACTTGTAACAAAGGGAATAGATAAGGTCTCAACTCAAAAATGGATAAATTACATCAACCATGTGATTAAAAAAGAGAAAGATGTGGACTTGTTGATGAAATTTGGGAAAATCAGAATTTCATTATATCTGTGAACAGTGACTCTTCGGATAGCAATTCAGAAATAATGAGTGCTGATGACTTGTAAAAAAATTATCATCAAAGTCCTCCTGTTAGCGTGGTATGGTAGTTTGGAGAGAAGGGTGCCAAAAATGTCGTCCTCGTCACTTGACCATGGCTCAAAAATTACGATGTTTTTCTTTAATGATGCAACATAATCAGCTGTTAAAACAGTTTTTTATGTAAACACTTATTTTGCATACTGTGGAGTGACATGTGGAACAGGGTTCTCGCCCCTCACTCTGGAAACTGCTTTAAATATAATATTTAATGCACAGACAAATGGTACCACAATGGTAGAAGAAAGCCCATGCAACGCCGGGCCATGCAGCTAATATTTATGTACAAAAAAAAAGGTTGATTTAATTTTTTAAATCACCTTATTTGAGTAAATCAAATTTCAAAATTTTCTTAGACAATGCTTTTAAAATATACATTATATAAAAAGCTCCTTATCTTTATAATCGAAGCATCTTAATGTAAATCTTTCCTTGTGCAATGCTTTCGTTCTGATTCTAAAGGCTTCCTACATGGAGTGTTAAATATACATGTATATATAATTTGGTTTATGAATACCTGATAAAAGAGCAATTGTCCCTTTAAAAAAATTTTATGGAACCTTTTTACAACAAATACAGTTCTAAATATCAAAATATATAGTTTTTGTAATAAATTATTATAATAAATCATTTTTTTTCTTTAAAAGTTATATTTATTGAGCTGAATATATAAACTTTGCATATAATGTTAGTAACACAATTTTTGAAATATGCATCGAGATATTTTTTCCAGATAAACTATAAATTTTATAAAAGATTATAAGTTTTAAAATATCGATACATTTTTTAAATTAATCCCCCAATTCTATTATGTGCTTCTGTATATCTTAAGCTAACGTACATAAACGGCATTTACATGTAATGTGAATAATAATTACAAACTGATCTAAAACAGTAATAATAGAAAAAAGATGATTAATTATTTATAAACAAGATAGAAATTTGTATTTTATAAACAGATGTGTGTGTGTAATAAATGAAATTATGAAACTAAAGATATATTAGCCATTTATTTTGAAAGTGGCATAAGTCATTTAAAAAATCAAAGTAATGATAGCATGTAAATTACAATTTAACCGTATTTTTTCATTAAAAAAAATACAATCAACATGTTGAGAACTATTGAGATTTTATTCGAGAAAATTTTTGCTAGTTAATTAATCAATATTTTTAAATGTATTGAAACGCAAACCCTTAAATATCTGGATAAAAAAAGGGGCTTATACTATTATTTAAAAAAAAAAAAACCCTTATACAATTTTAATGAACAAATTTTTCAAGAGTAATTTTTTGCTCGCCAAATATGGAGAATTTTATTTGTTATAGTCACACTCTTCTCCTAGAGTAACCCTGTAGCGGCTATTTGGTCTTAGTACCCTTCCCAGCGCTGCCAACTTAAGGTGAAACGGAGTATAGATAGATAGCTATAAATAAACAACAGATATAGTTATAAATAAATAAATGCTAAAAGAAACAATTATAAATAATGAATATTATATGATTATTACACATAGTAATAGCATTTTTTTCATTATGAATAAAATAATTACATAATGTATGTTAAAATTAATTAAGAATATCAATTACGAAGTAGTGAAAGCTTGCAATATGAAACTTGCACTGCATGTTCCTTCAACGAATTTCATTGAACAAAGAACGTAAAAAAAAAACATTTTTAAAACGATTTATAGTGATAATTAAAAGCACAACACTTATTCTTTTAAGAAAAAAATATTCTAGTACTCGCTCATTTTAGAAATATCCATATTCAAAAATAGCCCAGAATTAAATAGAACATGCAAGCAATAGAAAAATTGCATTGAAAATGGTTAAATCTTTAAAAAAATCGTCTGAAATTAATGGGGTTACAGCGGGGAAAAACGAACAAAAGTTATTTCTAATATACGTTATCCCTATGACAACCACATCGACAGATGATAAAAATAATAAGGTAACCATATTGTAATATCGCCCATCTTGGCGAACATAAACAACAACTTGGCACTGCTACTCCTGATATCAAATTAGCACCCATGCTTAGACTATATCCAGTGTTGTAACATACACCTCCGCATTGTGGGGGCCCAAAGCCTGATTGCTGTCAATTGCCTATCCTCTGTAAAATCCAACTTGGGGGCCCAAATGTTCTCTGTCAGCCACTGACTATATCGGTAAAAAAAAATTTTTCTTTCTAAAATTTAAAAATACAGCCATGATATATTTCTTTTTCAAACAAAAATATTGAAATACAGCACTTAAATCTATTCTTATTTTGAAGTGAGAATTTGGTATTTATTCCACTTTATGGTAAAGGATTTATTATCTATTAAAGTACGATGAAGGAAATGTAATAAAATGATCAAAGGGACAGCAATTGGAACCATTTTGAAAGCTAATACTTTCGGTGTGTTGTTATTTTGAATATATATATATATATAAATTCACTGAGGTTATTAATATAAATCTTTATAGAGTAGAATGCCTTCTACAGTTACGTAAATTGATTATTCTAGTCATTAGTCAAAAATGATTTCACTTTCAATATTCTTTTGTTGTGTGTGTCTGTATGAGGTTAGAAACTTGTTTTTGGTCAAAATAAATGTCTCATATGACCTACATTAGAAATGGAATGCTTATAGTTTTCACCTCTAGATATTGTCCTATATTCAAATATTAATGATTTTTTAAGGCCCATATTAGCAAACACTTCAGAAAAGTGTACTTTCTTTTTTGTTAGATCTATGCTTGTAATTTTCTTCAAAATTCTTTTATCAGTACTTGCCTATTTATAGATGACTCAAAGTTAAAGATTAACTCGGGTGTCATAAGTCTGTGGTTCTTGTCCTTCCAAAGGCTATTTTTTAGCAGGATTGGTGCTCAATTAGTCTGTTCAACCCAAAGTCATTACATGTGTGTGTTCTGGAAATTAAGAGAAATGTTAATTTAGATTTTATCGTTGTTTGACTAGAGCTTGAAGAGGTCAATCTTGTGACTCTCATTTCTACTGGGAAGTCTTTAAATTTACAGACAACTCAGCTGTTATTTTCCTGAGAGCAAATATCTGCTGAACCATTAAAAAAATCTGCAAAATTTCATTAACACTTTAGAAGATTAATTCACTAGTGGAATATTCTCATTGCTGAGAAGACAGAAGCCACATTTTTCAAATTCTGGAGCAAAGTGCCTATGCTAATCTCTAATAGGCCTCTGCACTCCTCAGAATGCAATTCTATTGTTGAAAAAGTCCCATGGTATTTCTGAAAAGTTTTCAAGTATAGTCCTTGTCCGATGCTTGTAGCCATAACAAATAAGAGAAAATCTCAAATCCTTTAAAACAACCTAATTTCATCCATCATTAATACTTCATGGTATGGTTTATACTCTACTCAGTGTTGGATTTAATGAAAATTTCACCACTTAAATTTCAAGAAATACTTAAGTAGCTTTTCATTCCAATCCATTGATCGAAAATCAAAACTACCATTATCACTCAATCAAGCTGATGTACTTATACAAAATTATGGAATGGTGTACTCCTGTACCCACTTCCCTCCTTAATATGTTAACATCCATCTTGTATTCATTTATGATAAATCTTATGTTACTATATTCGGATGTTCCCAGCTTCTTTTGATTCTGGTTAAAACTGTTAGAATCTGTGTAAAATTTTAAAATTATATTCAGATAACTTTTACCATAATCACAAGATATTTCACAAAATTCAAGTGTATGATTAAAAGTATTAATGTTTTTTTAATTTATAACTAATATATGAAAAAAGACTATTTAATTATTTGCATGCTGCTGCCCTATAATTTTATGAAGCTTCAAGATGTTTATCATCATGTAATAAATACACACATTTAATAATGTGCATTTATTTTTAAGATGTTACATTATATCAATAATAATTGGGACATGATTTGATTGTAACTGATATAAAATATCTTTTCTTGCATTTAAGTTAAATTGAAGCAATTTATTCACAAAATGTTTCATTTCGCAATAATTTTTAAGAGTGACCTATTGTAAAAGAGGTAACACACATATACCCTCATCGGAATTTTCTCATTGTTATTTTATTCATTTGGATTTAAATTTATCATTATAAAATTCTGTTTGTAAATGATTTCTATATAATGTTTGAATGCATTTTTTAATTAAGTTTAGTTTTAAATGAAAATTTGTTTATATTTTTCTTTTAAGTTTCAGTGCTTATCCTTCATAATTCCCTTCCTTTTTTAATGGAAGCTTTTTCACAGAAAAATTACTCATTATCTTTATAGATTATATAGCATTGTATTTTAATGTGTTATCTGAGTTTGATAGGTTTTTCTAGAATTTGAGAAATGTGTTTTAAATGCAGTAAAATATAAGATATTACAAGAATGAGGGAAAATATCTGTACATTTCAAAATTTTACATGAGTTTGTAGATTTGACTGTACAAATCATTAAAATTTTATACTTTCTTTACATTTATTTTGCTTTTAGTTTTTTAAATTTATGTTTAAGAGCTGTTTTTTAGCCATTTTCTTCAAAGCTGTTGTATAAATTTTCCATTTTATCTATTCATACTTTAAAAAAAACTTCTCACTTGTATGAAATCGTTTTTTCTTAAAGAAATAATTTCTTTAAAAAACTTTTCAGATGCCTAATATGACATTAGTTATGTCTATTATAAATTTTTTGAAAGATGAAGCTCGCAAAGAGGGAAACCTGGACACAAAAGAAAGTTTGGAAGGTAAAATAAGTAATATATTTGCTCATTTAAGAATCTAGGAGTATTATAGTTACTTGATAATAATGCTTGCCATCATTGATTAGTTTTCTGTAATTGAAATTATAAAATGTTATATTTATTTGATATATCTATACAATCCATGTTATCTAAAACGTATTAGTTTTCTTAAGTGACTGGATTGACAATAGACCAAAAGTAAACATATTAAAGATGCCTAATGTAATGTCTCTAATGGGCAGTAGATAGGTATGACTGGGAAAAATAACTCAGGAAATATCAGTATTCATGTGCATTGATTTAAAAATTAGTTATATTTTGTACAATTTTGATTTTTATCTGACACTTCAGTGTATTATTTTATGAGTTTTTTTATAATTCTTCTAGTTGCTGTACAATGCTTACAAACAGCATATGATATTGATCCAAAAAGCCCAACATTAGCTCAATATAACATTCCTTTGTCATTAGCAGACATTTTTACTAGTGCTTTTCCTCCAACAGAGGTATGTATTATTCATAATATTAAACACTCATGTACATCCACTTATGCTTAAAAGTTTCTCATGAATGATGTTTTGTAAATTTTTAGATTTAATAACAGTAGAAATGAGGGTTTCAAAATTTCCATGTAAACATTGTGCAGAGTGTATTCTTAATCTCAGGATGAAGAGAAAGCGAGTTTTAAAAGGAAGGATATCTTTTGAAAATGCATAATTTTCTATTATTAAAATTTAATACAGGGGGAAATGCTTACCAAAGTCTTTCCTACTAAAAAGATGTAATTTTTTAAATGCATTTATAGTGGTTACTCTGCAAATCAACATGAAAGGAAATATAGGTCTAGTTTTAAATTCCTGGCTGGTTGAATTATCTTGCAAAATTACCTAGAATAAATACTGTAACACATAATTGATAATTATGTTTAAAAATATTGCAGAAAAAAGGTTTTACAAGTAATTGAAAGCAAGATATAAATACTTGGTGATCAGCAAATATTTCTGGATTTTGTTTAGTGCTCTAAGAAAAGTATACGGAAGTAATTTATGTTGAAACAAATTTATGATAACTTTGAGAAAAAAGAGATGGAGAGGGGGATAATGAAGTTATGGGGAAGAAAATATTTTGGTTAAAATCAGTAGTGCACGCAGAAATTTTTCAGGGGGGAGGGGGGTCATGGTCACAAGTCCACTATTCTCGTATCATGCTCCAATATGCTGCCCAACATATTCTTTTGATTTTATCGATTTTCGGGAAAACAACTTGCAAATATTTTTAGAAACAGCTGTGTACATGATTGCATTGATAAATTGACAAAATAAAGAAGAATACTTGGGCACTACTCAATCATTCGAGTTTATACCTTGCTAAAATCATGTGACACCAAAAATGATATTAATCCATTTGATTGTTTTACATGTAATGATCTAATGGCAGTCAAATGAATTTCTTACTTGAGGAAGTAAATGTTTTTAATTTTGCACTTTGCAAGATTAATTTGAGATTGCATAATTAAAGTTCATTAAAGGTGTAGTTAGATTTGCATATGCTTCGCGTGTGGTAGTTAAATATGTGTTAATGAATGCTGCAGTTACTCAGTTTTCAAGAATTATTGTTTTTTTAATGTATCTGAGTTTTAAGTCTATGCAAGAAACATAGGGCCTTCTTCAAAATTTGATATGCACTGAGATTAGACGCTTAGCTTCTGTCCTTGCAGTTCTTCAAAGACACATTTACCTAAAAAATTAAATTTAGTTTTCTATTATTTTTTTTTTCAAAACTACTTAAAAAGTTTCTCAAATAGATTAAAAGTGCTATAATTTATTTGGGGGATGATATGTTTAGTTATTCACTTTTTATTTACACGTAATTATATTTTTTCCTTGTAAAATATGATTATTCTTAATTTGTTGCATTATATATTTGATGTTGTATTTTTGATGTATTTTAATTATTTGGAATTTGAAACCTTTGAAGTTCTATGATGTAAAATTATTTTCTATGTTAATTTTTTTAGCATTTTCTTATTTTTGTTGTCTTCAGAAATTTTAACTGCTTAACTTTGTTTGTCTAAAATAATGAAAAAGATTTAATGCATTTGTAAAATTTGATAGCTTACCATTTTTAAATTAATAAAAAGCAATTAAAAATAAGTTAGATACAATTAGCCCATGTTTGTTTGTTTTTTTAATTTAGTAGCAAAAAAATTGGAAAATTTTGAAAGAATACTGAGTTTGTATCTTTTAACATTGTTTTTGAAGTTAACCTGATTTTAATGCATCTCAATTTTCAATTTCTATGGAGGTTTTCCACCTTTCAAAAGTATTAAAATTTTGTTCATTTTTAAATAATTTCCTTGCATATTTTATTATAGTGTTCCCATTTTTTTTGTAAAAAGCTTTGTGTTAAGTTTAACATTTGTGTTGAGTAAAAATTAATTCTATCCTGTTTATTTAATTTGAAATTTTTAATAGTAACTTGGTTTTTCTAATTTATCTATTAAATTTCAATTTTTTAGGAAGAAGTTGATGAAAAAGGAGACACTACTGCTTCTAAAGAACCTCTCAATAAGGCTGAAATCATGAAGAATTTGGGTGCATTTTATAAAATCTTATTTATTTTTTATGATAAAATTAATTTTTTCTTCAGTTTTGCAAAAGAAAAATTAAACTAGTCTATTTTCTAAAATTTTGTAATATTTAAGAACTTGGAGAGGCAGTTCACCTATGGCCTATTTATTCAGATTAATTTAATAATGAGTGTACTTTAAAGTGGTATATTTTATCTGATTTTTCAAAAAAAAATGTTGAGTAAAAGTTGCATTTGAAATCTGAGAATAATGTGAATGTTAAAGAATTGTAATTATTACCAACATTGTCATGTATTACTAAGTATAACTTGCACACTAACAAGATAAAGTCCCGAGAAGCAACCTTGACTCTTAAATTTAAATATTGATTTGGATATTTTCTGTTTGAAATTGATGTGAGTCATTCATATTTCCAGTTAATATCGTATTGAAAATGAAAAAGGAATTATTTTAATATTATCAAACCAAATTGAATGATTCATCATGAACAAATGGCTTTTTAAATTAAATATTACATTTAGTTGGCTGATCACATTTTCTTGCCATACTTTGCTATAATTTTATATTTCACAGATTTTAATTTCTATTATATTTGTTTTTATTTTCTTTCATATTTTATACCTGTTATCTTAATGTCTAATAATGACGTTAAGTTTTAAAAAAAGCTTTTAGGATCATTTACATTTGGTTAGATGTTGAATTTGTAAATTGTATCATTTTAATTTTATAGCTCTCTCCTTCAAATTTATTGAACATCATTAATCAAAATATTATAAAATATGAAAAAGAATTCAGTATATAATTATAATAATATTGTATATTAAATATTCTTTGTATTGGGTTTTTAGTGATGAATATTATGAACTTGTTATATGTGGTATGGATTTTGGTGCAATATATATTATTATTAATAACTCTTTATTATAGGAAACAATTTAATGAGAAGTAATCAATATTCAGAAGCAATCAGATATTACACTGCAGCCATTGAAATTGATGGTAGTAATGCAGTTTATTTCTGTAATCGGTAAGAATTCTTTTGTGCTTAGTAATTTTAAAATACACATTGGAAATTTTTATTCATTGATATCTGAATGACTTGATCATTTGTCTATGTTTGAAGTTAATATGTTAAATCATACTTGTGTGTATACTCACATATATGAACATAAAAATGTGATCATTGTTACTCAAGGATCTATTTAAGGTATAAAAAATGTGAAATAGTTATTTCAGGGTGCATATTGTTCATATGTATGCCCATTCATAACAGTGTTTTCAGAATTACCTTTTAGTTCATTAATATCAGTAATCATGTTACATAATAAAGAGAACTACAGTAATAATACAAAAGTAGGTAACACAGCATCCAGCTAACAATTTAATAAAAATGAATCAAAACAAAATTATTATAACTTCTGTCCCAAATGAAATATTTTGTTTCTTTGTCCTTGACTATTTAACTGAAACATCAAATTTTCATAATTCATTTTCCCAAATCTTTTTTTAAGGACAATTCCAAATGTTGGTCTGCCTTTGTCCAAGTTCAATTTCAGTTTGTATGAATTCCTCATCGAATATTGAGGATGAGCTTATAATTGCTCTTTTTAGGGATCATCAAGATTTGGAGCTCAAATTGCCACAATTAGAAACTAAAGTTGCTGTAATTGGAAAATTCTTCTGAATTTTTTTAGTTATTTATATACGTAATTTATTTATTCTGCACTATTTTAAATGATGTTCACTTGTCAGCAATTCCTTTTTAAAAATGCTTCTGATAGTTTAATATATGACGCTTGTACAAGATCATTTTGCTTTTAAAACTTGCAAAAATAATATATAAATCCTTTACTTTAGTTTACTCTACTGTACTTGTTTAAAAAATTTTTTTAAGGAAAAGGAACATTTTTTAAGCATGTACATGAATTACATAATTTATGTTGAAATGTGCTTTTCACTTTCAATAAGCATAATAGAATTTCGAAAATCTTCCTTCAATTTGATTAATAAATTTGTTGTCAGTGTCAAATATTGTATCATTATATATAAACCTGCTGCAGTGAAATATTTTTGAATAATCAGTCTTGCATATTAAGCTTTAAAACACCAGTTGATAGTAAAACAAAATATATTCGTTTAATTCACCGTGTTCACCGCATTTGTGAAATGCTTTGGTATTTTTCTGTATATTGTGCTAATGCTCTTGCATTCTTATTGATATTTAAAAATGTGAGAATTTTGGAATTTGTTTTCATAAATGTTAATAAAAACAATGAGTTCACAATTGAATATTAAAGATGCAATTAAATAAAAAAAGTTTGAATTCAATTTCAATGTAGAAATTAGTTGCAAAATGCCTTTAGTTTTCTGTTGAAAAATTTGAAATTTCATTACACTGTTTAGCATTCTAAGCTCTAATGATTAAGTGAATAAAAACCGTTTATATGTGTTAAAAAACTGAATTAGCATTATTTTTAGAATTTTTTTTTTTTTATTTTATAATCTAACTTCATTTTGTCTTGTTTGGAGTGTTATAATGTTGTGAAGGGATTCATGTATTTAAAGAATTAGGGACTGCATTAGTGAGAAAAAGCATCTAGGTGTGTGAATCAACAATATTTAAAAAAGAAAATATAAAAAAAAATTGTTTAAGAAGCAAAATAAACCTGGGAGCATTAACAACAACAGCAAAAAAAAAAGGTTGTAAATTACAGAAGTTGTGATTTTTTTTTCTGCTTTTTATTAGGAGATGTAATTTTTTGCATTGCAACAAATGGGTTTCTGACTGAGTATTCAGTAGTGTGTTCTTTTGATTCTTACACTACACGTGAACCTTTTTAGGAAAATTTTTAGATTAGTCTAAATTAGAATTTATTGAGACAATGACCATCTATTCAGGAATTATCATAATCGAGAATTAATTAAAATTAGAGTACTCTCTTTTCAATGCTTCATTCCTGGCAATTTTTTTGCAAAGATACATGTAGTTTTCAAAAAAATTTTATTGATGTTTTCAATTTTGTTTTATTTTTCATCCATATTTAATAATATTACAAAATGAACTTCAAGTAAATTATACATTGAGTAGAATTCATATTGAAAATGCATTGAATTGCTAAAATATGAATCTTAATTTTAATAAGAATGAGTTTGATAAAAATTCTTGTAATTTAATTTTATTAACATGTTTTTTATGCATATGTAATTTTAAGTAAGCATTTTTTAAAATTGAAAAAAAATTGGGGAATTAATGTACTTTTTAGTGATTTAAAATTGTATGATTATTCATCATAAGCTATGTATTTTGTACCTAATGAATAATAATATTTTAAGATATGTTACATATGTTTTTCTTTGAATTTATAATACTGATACTTTTTCAGAGCTGCAGCTCACAGCAAATTAAATGATTTCGCTAATGCTATTTTAGATTGCGAAAAAGCTGTAGAGATTGATCCAAAATATGCAAAAGCATTTGGTAGAATGGGGTATTGTATAAATTTTTTCATTGTAATTTTTAAATAGATGTACTTTACTGATGGATGTGAGTGCATATATATATATGTATAATGTATATGATAAATTTCAGTTTGGCATATACTAGTCTTGATCAGTTTGAATTAGCTATAAGAGCATTCAAGGCAGCTTTGGAAATTGAGCCGGATAATGAGAGCTATCACAGCAATATGAAAATAGCCTACGAAAGGAAGGCATCAGTATGTTTTAAACTTTCATTTCTAATTTTCTTATGTTATTGTTGCATCAATTTAAATATTTTAATTTACTGTTAGTTTTTCTAGTTCTCCATGTTCATTATGTATTTAATAATTATATGAAATTTCATTTGTTCAAATTTATTAACTAAAACCATTTAAGTGAATATTTCGATATTAAGGTAAAGTATAGGTAGACTGAATTGTTGCTTATATTTGAAAATATAAACACATTTATTAAATTTTGGTCTGTAGCATGTTACAATTTTCTGAGCTTGTTAGTTAAATTTTATGTTGAAAAAAATCAATCAGAAGGTCTGAATTTTGTACATTAATTTTTATTGTAAAGTTAAGGAAGATTTCAAATTAAAGCAGGTTTTTCACTAGAAAATTGGAGAAAATATTTAAAGCCATTTTATAATGTATAATTAATCTTTACATATAAATATAAATGCCCTTAACACTTTCTTTGTCTAAAATAGAACCTGAACCAAACTTGAAACTCTTGAGTTCAAAATATTTTCATATATAAATATGTGGTATTTTAACATTCTATTATACACTCTTTAATCTTTAGAAATATTCCTTGAGTACACAATTTGTGACATTAACATATGTGATTAAACCTCTTAAAGTTCATATAACAAAATTAAAAAAAGATGAAATATTTAAAGTTATTTGAAAAAATGGATTACTCTGATAGAAATGAAACTGCAATAAAATGCTCT
The DNA here is from genome assembly GCA_019973955.1 of Trichonephila inaurata madagascariensis. Classification (NCBI taxonomy): domain Eukaryota; kingdom Metazoa; phylum Arthropoda; class Arachnida; order Araneae; family Nephilidae; genus Trichonephila; species Trichonephila inaurata. The sequence goes on along the minus strand of BMAV01005778.1, from coordinate 432,368 downwards.
GGATCATTTTAGAACAGTGAACTCTTAATATGTTAATTTTGGAAGTTTCGCTTATATATGAAAATTACAAGATGACTACTTTAAATATTTTAATACTTATTTATTTGGGCACAATGAGCAATATTTAATACTTATGTGCATAAAATTTCCATATTTAATACTAAGTATTTATATAAAAATACAATATTTCTTGAGAGAAGACAGTTATTACTGTCCTATTATAATAGAGTGTTAAGCTTTTAAATAAAGGTTGATTCATTGATGACATTATAGTAATGAAAATTGCTAAACCTACAATGTATCTATTGTTGGTTTTGAATTTATTTTTACTGGCATGTAATACGCAAACATTACATTTTTAAAGAAATTTAATGTTTGTGTATTACATGCCACAGTTATTCTTATCAATATTTTTTCTTGTAACAATTTATTTCTTTGTAGAATTACATTACATTTTAAAATACATTACAGGTCTTATTTAAATTAATATCTATTTATTTTTAAAAAAAGTTTTTATTTTGTTACTATTCATTCACATAAACTTGCATGTTGAACTTTTATTTATTTTATTTATTTATTTATTTATTTTTTTTTTTTGTAATATATTAAATGTTTTTTAAATATATCTTAGTCTGGTCTGACTGGCTTGAACAGCGTTGATTGGCAAACTTTATTCAGCAATCCTGCATTCCGAAACATGGTGAGTTCTAGAAATACACTAGTGAAAACAATTAAAGGGAGGAATGGTTTTTTTTTAAAAAAAAAAACAGAATAATTACCGCCTATGTGCCAATAAAGTATCAAATGATAACCAAGCTCTTTGGGGCACCTCTGCCACACAATGGCCTGTGCCGTCATGAGGCAGTGTCACTGTGATCACGTTTGTGTAAATGCACCTCACTATCTTGTCTCTTATGGACATTTTGAAACATCATAATGTCGCCCAATCTTTGTGGGGCTTTTTTAAAATTTCTTTGCCTACCCTACTTTAATATGGCCAATCGTCATTGTTTATATGATGCCACAAGATGGTGGACAGTTGGAAAACTCGAGGCAGGCAAATCGCAGGCTGTCTGCTTGAGGGATTTCAGGGTTTTGAGAAATGTGGTGTTCGTTCTGTAGAAACAGTTTACAGAAGCAGGAACATGCCGACATGGTCAAGGCCACAAAAGGGCTACAACGTCGGCTTGACTGTTATTGAGACTTCTAGCCAAAAGGGATAGGTCCGCAAGTGCAACGCAATTGTCTCACAATCTGTGTAATGCAACTTGAACATCCATTTCAAGGATAGCAATCGTCCAGAGACAATGCAGATGCCCTGTGTGGCAGGCACCATGTAATCTGCATCCTTTTGACTGTGAACTACAAAAAGAACTGTCTAGCATGATGCTGAGAACACCTGTCTTGGACAGAGGATGATTGGGGACTGGTCCCCTTCGGAGATCAGTCCCGATTTGATCTCAGCAGAGACTTGTTCTCATCTGGAGAGAATTTGGGAGTCGATAATTAACCCTCTAACGTTGTTTAAAGGGACCACTATGGTCGAGATGGTCTGGGCAGGCATGGCAGATGGGTATACCGATCTTCATGTGTTTGATGCAGGTATTCTTAACAGGTCAGCGATACCGGGCGAGATCCTTGCACCCTCTATCAGACTTTTCCGTGGAGCATATGGACCAAATTTCATTCTTAATGATGACGCACAAACTCATAGGGATCAGTTGGAGGATATTCAACGATTGGAGTGACCTATTATGTCCCCTGACTTAAATCCCATCAAACATGTATGGGATGTCCTTAGACACTTAATTGCAGCTCAAAGACCAGCTTCAACGGCCATCTATGAGCTCAAAAGTGGGTGCGGTTGCCATGGGTTGATAAGTACCCTGCTAAAGAGTATGTAACACCAATGTGAGAGTTGTGTAGCTGTTAGAGGCGATCATGCACCCTATTTGACATGTTTTTCTGACTTAAGTCAGTCAGCTGCTGTGCTGGACAAGTGGTCAGTTTCCTAATTTAGGGTGCAGGTTCTGCCCATTTTTTTCTCATATTGGTCTTATATCGGATGATAATTTGGCCAAGTTTGGTTTTGTGCTTTGTTAGTTTTCTTTTTTTTTTTTTTGCAAAAAAACCATTTGTCTCTTTAATTGTTTTCACCAGTGTATTTGGTAAATATTTGCTTTATTTTCATGAAGGTTAGTTTTTCCTCCTTGAAATCTCACCAAAATTGCTTTGTTGAAATTTTAGATATGTATATGCTGGTCTCTATTACAAACTTTTAAATTTTAAGCTAGAGTTTGGCTATTTGTATAATTTTATTGAAAATATTAAAAATATTTCTACTCGATTTATCAGCATATAAACATTGGCAGTGCTCAAGTTAATACATTTATTATTTTTTTCCAAATATTTTTTATAAATTTAAATTTTACATCTTCTAAATTGGTTTAACATTCAAATAGATAATATTTCAAGAGGCATTTTGTAAACTAGGATTTTGCAAAACCTGAAAAGTGGCATACATTTTGAAAGAAGGATTTTGTTGAAAAAGGAAATAAGTTGAAATAGCTGTATTAGTTATAAAATTCTAAAACAATAATTTTCTGTAATATTTTATTGTTAGATAAAAAGATATGCTCTGGGTTCTATCACCCATGCAACTCAGAATCTACTGTATGCAATGATATGTATTGAGTGTGATGGAATTCTTACTCAAAAGAATTGATTTTTCAAAGTATCCTCTCATATTTTGTATTTAAAAAAAATTAATGGAGTTAATGCATGTACTTGTATTGAGTCTGTAATATCTTTTTGATTCTTATGTTACCAAACTATTTTTATTATGTTATTCATAATTTTATTGTTAATATATTTTATTCTATTGTTGTACATATATATATTTTAGGCTTCTACTATCATGCAAGATCCGAGTATCATCAATGCGTAAGTTTTTATATTTTTGTGATTATTTATAACTTTTTAATCCAATGCAGTATTTTTTAATTATAATTAAAGCTGTATGTTTTATGTAATGCAATTAAAATTTTAAAAATTTGAATAAAAAAATTCAATATTTTTTTTATATTGGCAAGATAAAATGAGAATTTGCTTTCACTTAACTAATTTTTTTGTATTTGACATAATTTTTTACGTGACATAATTTTTTGACATTAATTTTTTTTTTCATGTTTTTATCAAAAGCATTTTTATCTGGTAATTTTTAAAAACTTTTTAACAATTTAAAAGTTTATTCTAAATTTCTATTAAATAAATTCTAGAATCTTTCCTTCTTGAAATTTTCTGTAAGGTTCTGGCTTATTGTAGATAAAAGTTTTCAGTAGCATTGTGTCTGAATATACACTCATTTTATCAGTGTTTTTTTACCACTTCGAATTATTTTATGGCTCATTTTTGTTGAAATGTTAGCCATTTGTACATTTACACTATGGCTTTTCATGCGGTTACATGAAAAGTTATAAATTTTAGGTATTTTAATATTGTAAGTTTTGTTTGTTTGAGGTAAATATAAATAGTCACTGTTGTTTTGACATGAGAAATGTGGCCATAAAAAAAACATGGTGAATCACAAACTTATGATTGGTGAGTTTTGAATTCAAGTTCTAATGTCTCTGAAGACCCACTTTGTAGAGAGACTGATGTATGCAGTGCCAATTTAAGCTCTTTTCAGGGCTCTGGACGCAGATCTGCAGGCCCCCTTGGCAATGGCAGATTGAAATTTATAACCATATTTTCTGGTGAAGTCCAACTTATCCAGACCCCTGGGCACTCGCCCTCCATACAAAATGGATGAACCAGCACTGAATGTATGTTAAATTTGTCACTACTCAAAGTATTCATGTTGGAGTGGAGTGACAGCTCAGGTGTCATCCTTGTCATTTAAATTAAGAATGAAGACTTCAAGCCCCTTAGCCTCCATGTTACTTTGAAGTGTAAGTTGAAAAAATATGAAACTAAAAAAGGCAGATATATGCAAACAATTTCCATGGAAATCTGGAATATTTTTATGCATTTTTGAACATTAGTGCCCTTGATGCATGTCAAATCTATCAGTGCTGAAAGTCCTCACATTGGCGTGGATAACAAATTAAGTAAAGCTGACAACAGAATTTATTTGCTGTACAGTAGGAGCTCAATGAATAAGTGAGTGAATATTAATGCCGCACTGTTCTGTTACTCGAGGGCTTTCAGTGACAGACCTCAGAAGTTTGAACCATGGTCAAGTGACGGGTGACACCTGAGCTGACACCCCCTCTCCTAACTACCACACCACACCAACATGAGGACGTTTGAGCTCTCAGCAGATTTAACGTACATCGCTCCCTAACTTGGCGGGCCTTCAGCGGTACTAGGCTCAAACACGACACCATCAGCCACGAGTCCGTTACCTTGACCACTAGGCTACTGCAGCCACCAGTAGGAGCTCAAAGCATCAGAAATTACACGGGCCTGCAAAATTGTTTTTCAATAATACAAATGAATTTTATGTTGATTTTTAAGTAATTTGGTGTGCTGATTTCGAAAAGGACCACTATCTTTTCCCATCACATTAGGATATTTTGTAAACTCGATATCAATATTTTTGCTAAAATCCTATTTGAAAAGGAATGTAGCATGTACTATCTGCACAAGTAGTTTTTAGCCAGTTAAATTCATGTAAATATCAATTCTTGGTGAGGCAATTTGACTTTTCAGCAAATTGATGAAAAACAATGTTGCCTCTGGTTTAGAGAAAAACATGAAGTTCCTTTGAGGTTTAAACTTTTTACTTCCAATTAAGGTGCAGTTTCTAGGCGGGGTCAGAAATCACCATTTTAATTTGTTTTTATTAAGGTTATTTACTTAAAATAAACATTCGACCAAGAGAAGTAAATACTATGTCTGAGTACATGAAAGTGTGAAACAAATTTCAAACTCTGCTAAAAGCAAAACAAAAAAAACTTTTTTGTTTAAATATGTACTCCCCCCCCCCCTTTGAAATTTCTTTTTGTCGTTCTTTTATGTTCATTCTCAGGTGTATCTCGTGTTAAAATCCAACAGTAGTTGTCAAGCATGTTTTTGTCACATCTTGGTATTAGTTCTCCATACCTTTGATGTCTTGGTGGAATCTTTCACCCTGTTCTTCACTGACTTATCCTAAATTTTAAGGGGGGAAAGTCCACATGTGAGTGAAGGAAATGTATTTGAACCCAACCAACCCAATCTTTTTCTTTTGTCATGGTAGTTTCAAGTACATTATCCTTCATAAGCTTGGAGGTATTTGGTCACTCTTTCTCAACTTGACTTCAGTTAAGCATGGAAACTTTTCGCACAGGTATTGGAAACAATCGTCACTTTTTAGAATAGCCTTGCCGAACTGCTTTATTACACCTAATTTTATATGCAGAAGGAAATCATTTTTCGGCTCATCTAAGTTCTAAATTCATATTCTCGATGTCTGGTTTAAAATTTTGTCTTTTCAGCCATTCTGTTTTAACCCAATGCCGAGTCTTATCATGGCTGCCCCATTCACAAATGAAACATGGGAACTTTGTTTATCCACATTGATGACTAAGGAGCATGGAGATAACTTTCGAATTATTGCAAATGGTTAACGGTGGTTGACATTTTTTTTGTTGTTGTTGAGGTCGAGAGTCAGATTTTCATATTGTTTCTTTAAATGCACCAATTGTCTAACGAGAGTCAGATTTTCATATTGTTTCTTTAAATGCACCAATTGTCTAACTGGTACAGATCCATACTGGCTTCCGTGATGAAGGATGACAGCTTTAAAGCTCCTTAACATTGAGTCTTTTAACAGCCTCTATTCATCTTAATTGTGAATGATATTAAATTTGCTCATCAATCCGGGAAACCTGAACAATAGACCATATTCTCGTTTTCGTCAAAGTACTTAAAAATTTCTTTTTCTCGATTCCTGTACCAATAAAAAGAATTTCCTTTTGCCAATAAGTTCTTTCTTTTAATCTGAAGCTGAAGAATTCGGCTTTCTTTTTGAAAGGCACAGTTCTCTAGTCAAATCATTAAGTACAACCTGAGAAGGACTGAAGTGAATCGGCTTCAAAGATCTTATATTCGGTATGGGAGCTTTGTAATCGTGGAGGAACTAATAGTAAAGAGAGATTGCGACAGGGGGAATTATCACAGAGTGGTATTCTGTATGTTTCACTAGGATAGAATACTATCCGAGGGAAAAAAAATTTTTTTGGAAGATATAAAAATTCAGGAGGTAGAATTTTTCAAGAAAACGTGATGTGATAGGAATTTTTCATCATCATTTTTGAAATCAATATAAAAATACATAAAGTTCAGCTATAATTTTCCTTGTAATTTTTTGATCGTAAGCCTGCATTATTCACTATGCAATTCATTTTAGCAGAAAATTCCAGCATAAAAATGTTACCATTTGTAGTACATTACTTACTAGCAATGAGATTATTGAAAACTATGTATTTGAAGTTAAGTCAACAAGAGTTCTAATTAATTTTGACTTTGAGTTCAAATCAAATTCCTTGACTGAGTTCTTAAATACTTTGATATGATTAAATTAGAAGATATGTGTTTTTCTGTGCCTGCAAATTCTTTCAGCTTTATTATTTATTTATTTTTTTCACTAAGAAAACACTTAGAATATTTTGTTCTCTAAACTTTGTGTCTTGGCAAAGAATGTTCCAACAATATTATTTGATTAGGGAGGGGAAAATATTACTCGATTCAGAAGATTTTGAAAGTACACTCGTGGACAAAAAAATTACTGCACCAAGAAGGAGTTGTCAAAATGAAACAAAATTTTACATATGTAATGACTACTTTGATATAAGTAAATGAATTTATTGAGGTTTATTTTCAATTACAAGGTGACAGCATAAATTGTATTAAAATATGAACCATCAGTCTAGTGTTTCTTTCCAAAATTACGCTAAAGAAGTATAATATTGGATGTCACGAATTTTCCCAGTTTCTCAATTTACCATTGACAATCTGCCAGGAAATTGACGCTTTAACCTACATTCAACATTTAAATGCTCTTTATCTAGATTTTGAAACTAGGTTTCACAATACTTTGGCCTTGGTGATATTACAGTGGAATAAAGAAAGGAAAAAAAAGACTGGACACTACTCATCAAGAAGATTTAGAATCAAACCTGGCAAGATTGATGACATACATTCTTGGACAAAAGAATTGGACTCATGGACAAAGAAACGAAATTTTACATACGTAATGACTACTTTGATGTAAGTAAATGATTAGAAAATCAAAGAAAAGGGATAATTTATTTCAGAGAAAACGGCAAAAGAATGGAGGATTTAATACCCTGTTGAACCCCCTCTAGCACAAATGCACGATGCGATACGCTCAGGCATTGAGGCATACAAGTTCTATATGATGTCCTGAGACATTTCGTTCCATATTTGTTGTAACCTTGCCTCTAGTTTGTTCAAACTCGTGGGATGACCAACTCGCTACTCCAAATGAACCCAGATATGCTCGATTGGAGACAAATCTGGGGATCGGGCAGGCCAAAGAAGGGTAGTAACAGTGTCGAGACAGTCTTGTGACACCCTTGCTGTGTGATGCCAAGCATTGTCTTGTTGAAAAATGGCTCCTGGAGCCGTTGCATGAGTTGCAACACATGTGGTTCCAGGATGTCATGGACATACTGCTGGGCTGTCATGGTGCCACGGATCAATACTAGGGGTGACCATGTATTGTAGGCATTGGCACCCCATACCATCACACCAGCTGTGGGAGCTGTGTGTTGCTGTAAAGCAAAGGTAGGATTGAGGCGTTCACAACGGGGTCTCCACATGCAAACACGATTGTCATCACTGCTGAGATTGAATCTGGATTCATCGCTAAAGACGACCTGGTTCCATTCCGCTGCAGTCCAGTTTCCTCGTGTGCGGCACTACTCCAAACAGAGGGCTCGATGGGTGGGAGTCAAGGGCAGCACATGTAATGGGCGCCACGATCCCAAATGTCTTTCAGCCAGGCACCTTCGTATGGTTTGAGAAGACAGGGGCTCCTAGTGAAAGTGCTACCTGTGCCTGGATGGCGGCCAATGAAGCAGTTGGCTGTACGCGTGCATTTCTTACAATGTGGCAGTCTTCTTGACAACTGGTCTGTCGAGGACGTCCTGAGCCTGGTCTTTATGTAAATGACATCTCTCGGATCCATTGTTCCCAACACCTCCTCACAACAGAATCAGAGTGGCCTAATTGACGAGCTACTCGCCTAGCTGACCACCCAACTTCCATCATGCCGATGATTCTCCCCTTGTCAGACTGCGACAGCTGCACATATTGTCTTCGAAAATGGCTTAATGGCATGTCTACTTCAGATCTTTCTTTGTAAACGATTCATCTCACTCAAGCAAGCTTTGGTTACCTTTTTTATACTCCACGGAGAATGACATTAAACGCCCTATACCGGCTATACATAATGTGCAGTCACGCTGCATTTTTAATCATTTGCATATCTCCCCGACATGTACCTTCATGCCCAGTATTGTTATGATCCCGCAATTATTTCTTTATGTGCTAATTTTTTTGTCCATGAGTGTATTTACTTCAGAAATGGAAATGTTAGATTTTTTTCTTGTTTGTTTTCTAGAATTGAAAGATGACATGTTTGGGAAGGTGAACGCTTTTTTAATAATGTCTTCTATTTTTATTATGAAATTGTTTAAAGTTTTCGTTGTCTTTTAATTATTTTATCCTACAAAAAAAATTATAACATTCTAGACTTTCTGCTAGAATGAGTAGCTCTTTAAGTCAAGCTGCAGCAGCCAGTAATAGAGATACTTCTGAAACATCATCTCCATCTGCTGATTCTGATGCTGCGGGTAATCGAAGCCTGGACATGTTGCTTGAAGCGTAAGTTTTTCGGTAGTTTGTATACATATATTATTTTTGTTATTAAGATTACACTAACTATACAGTTGATTACTTTTAGTAAACATATTAATTGCATAGTCTTGCATTGCATTTTTAAATGTATATAGCTCTTTCCCTCTTTTTCTCCAGCCAAATTTTTCCTTCCTCTCTTGACATCAGCACTTGATGGAGATTCCTATGTTTGTCAATAAAATTATGTTTTTCAAACTTTCTTCTACTTTCCCCTCCATCCTATTTTTAGATTCAAAGGTAGTGGGAAGGGGATTCTTGGTGACCCTTTAAAGGAAAATGAATGTATAATTTCCAGATGTTTAAAGCTTTAAATTTCTTTTTGAGGGCTTAATTTTTTAGTTTAAGCTTTCAGATTTCATACCTATAAAAAACAGTAATTTAGAATATTAAATTATAAAAAATTAACAGTAATTTAATATATAACATTTATAATTTACTAATTTATAAATTTGAAATTTTTAAATAAATTTTCAATCTTCGATCAAAACACCGATGATAAGGTTCAACTCAAGGGAAAAGTTTCGTGTGATTATTTTCAGAAATTGGTAAGTTATTAAAAGTTTAAATTAAATTTTGAGTGATTTTCAAAAAAAATCATAAAAGTTTAAGAGAAATACGATTTTTTTAAATTGTGTTTCATTTTATATTAGATACAAACAGTTGAAACATTTGATTCATGAAAACGTGTCAAAATACTATATCATTTTAGAAGAAAACACTATGCATTTTTGTAACGAAAGTTATATCGTCGCGTGTCGAAATAAGTTGTCTGATTCAGGAAACATTTTTTGTTTGATTTTTAATGTAGAAGGGATGGTTGTTTTAAAAGCGACTGAAAGTTTCAAAAATCTTCCTCCTTGCTGATTGTTCCAAAGTACATGATAGATGGCATTATAGGGGTAGGCGTATAATCAGTAACGCACACAGAAATTTTTCAAGGGGGGGTCTGGGGTCGAAAGTTCACCATTCTTGTATCGGGCTCCTTTTGATTTTGTCGATTTTCGGAAACAAAACACAATAAAAACTAATTATTGAATAGATAATTAGCATTAATTAATAAAATTAATCATTAATAACAAATATTTAATTAAATTTTATGTTCTATATACTTAGAAATAGTCAATCGGGGAAAAAATCGAGGGTTTTGGGGGGGTCCGGACCCCCAGGATCCCTCCCTTGTGTGCGCCACTGCATATAATTTATTTTAACGTTTTTTATCTATCTCTTAATTAGTTGTAATTTTAAAATTTAAATGGTCAAGATGAATTTCTTGTATTTATCTTTTGGTTCCTTACTCTTGAGTATTCAATTACCTTTGCTCAGATAGTACCTTATTTTCAGAGCTACAATGATATTGTAAATTATGAAGCATTTTCAAATAAATGTCTTTAGCTCAAAACCCCAACTGGTAATTTTCTGAGCTTTTGAATGAGGAAAAATTTTAATATTATGTTTAATTCATCCATCCTTGATCCCTTGCTTATTATTTGTTGCCAATATCTTGGCAAGAGAAAAATAACCTTTTGCAGACAGTGAATTTTTTTAACATCATATTCTGCAAATAATGTTCGATTCTTTGGTAATTGGCAATTCTTAGAATGATTGCAAAATTTATTACATTTATATTGATAAATGCATGTAATTAATTTAGTTCTGATTGTTCGTTAGTGGGCAGTATTTAGCTCAACAAATGCAAGCTGCAAATCCAGATCTTGTAGCTCAGTTTAGAACAACACCTTATGGAACTCCTCCTAATGAGGAAAATAAGGGTAGGTAATTTTTTTATTTGAAATATTATATTAGTTTGAAAGTGGTCTTTATATACAAGTAAAAGCAAAACATATGGCTCAGATTTGGATTATACATAGTGAAATTTTGTAATTGTTCAGAGCCTTCTAATTCTTTGCTGTCATTTTCAAAACACTTATACTTCTGTCTGTAAATATAAGAATTATAAAAAATTAAAGCATTGGTTTTAAGTGTCATAGTGCATTAAATATTTGTTTCATCTTTTTCATTCTTTCTTTTTGCAAGTAGCGTTTATTAAAACGTTATAAAAACGCTTAACTATATTCCATTAATTTTTTCATCTTCTAATATGTATGCATACATATATTTATTTACAAATACTTACCATTTTAATGATTTCAGCCTAAATTATAAAAGGAAGTTACATTTTAAATTCACTTACTACATCCATTATTCTTACTGTTCACTATCTAGGAATGTTCTCTTGAAGTTGCTGTATTTCAGTGAATACATTATCAGATATTTCAATTTCTGCACTTGAATGTTATGATTTTTATAGTAAGCCTCATTGTCTTTGATATGTCATTTGCTTCCATTATCTGAGATACCTTTTTAAAAACACTTTATTCTTCAAAGACTTCAGTACAACTTTATGTTCAACTTACAGATTTGGTTCTGCCCATGTTTGCTTTGTTCAAGATTCGTATTGCATGTGTCCTACTTGTTGCTTTTCTTTCAACTTTTATTGAACATGTCAGGGCTATACATATTTGACAATTTACTGTTTATTAAGTAAAGTGCTGTTTAAGTTTCCTGAAAGAATCTGGTGTCTTATTCACCAGAATAATTACTTTTATTAAAAATTTTGGAAAATATATAATTTAATGGTAGTCTTTTTCTTTTTTTCTATTATATACCACCCACAATAAAATAAAATCTTTTCAATGTTTTGGAAATGTTACTGCTTTTGTTCTTGAACAAAATTTTGAAGTCTGTTAGATTTTTTCAGAACAGCATAATTAGTTAATACAACTTTAGAAACTGATTTTTTTCCCATCTATTGTTAACTCATCACACATTTTACTATTTTGCATGAGTGCTTAAAAACAATAGTCATTTATTTTATGAATTATTCTATGAATTCATAGTCTTTTTCTGAATCGAATTTGTATTTTTCATTGAAATCAATTTGCTTTTGTAAGTCTTGCACGTAAGCTATTTCTTAAATGATAAACAGTTGTTTTTTTTTCTAATTGTGAGGAAATTTTGCATTTCAGTTCTATTCGAAACCTTTTTATTCCTTTAGCCATTCTAAATAATGCCAATGCATCAGTTACCTTGTAAGTTAATGTTATTGCTTAGTATGTTTTAAAAAATTTGTTCTATTATTAAATTTTGTTTTAATTCTTTTGATCCCATTGTTTTAAAACGTGATCAAAATATGTAACTAGATAATATTGCAATGATAATGTTAACTGAAGACTATCTATGGAAACTGGTTAAGTGTAGACAAGCATTGTGGGTTATGCACTGATTTTTAAATTGCACATGATCTGTATTTATTTTGCATGCTATCCTTGATGGCTCAGAGTTATGTTCTAAAAATACTTTAGATCATTATTTAAATATGTAGGTTATATGAATTAAAACTTGTAAGATTTCCTCCATGTTAAAAAAGGTACCGTAAAATCCGGCATATAACGCACACTTTTAGCATAAAAAAAATAAGATCGACATTTAAGGGTGGGGGATGCTGGGTATAAAAATGAGAGCTTTAAAAATAAAAATAGAGATAATTATAGAAAAAAAAGTAGACATAGAAAATATCAATATACTTTTTATATAAAAGAAATGACATTCCTTATGTGAACTTAAAGGGTTGTAGTTCTAGAAGTATACTAATTTTTCTAAAGCTTGGAACAATTATTCGAATAATTAACTTAGAAGTATAAGAGCATTATACACATATATTTCAGGTTTCTTCATACAATAGGGGGTGCTTGTTATACAGTGAATAGCCCAAAAATTAAAAAAATTCAACTTGGAAGTATGGGTGCACATTATATGCCGGATTTTACAGTTATTCTCTTTCTTGCTAATCTATCTTGTGATGCTAAAATTTATTGTTGGATATTTCTCTGCTATAAATATTGGTACTAATGGATATCCATTTTAATATAATGCTAATGATGCTGCAGGTTATACGTATTTGCTTTTATGTGATAAATTTTCTTTGTGTTTTATCTAAAAGGAATTTTCAAATTTTTATTACAGTTTCATTTTTATGAAACATTTTTGCTTTGGGAAAATGTTCCTTGACATAAATATCTCTATAACAGGGGTCGACAAGCTATAGTATGCAGTACAGTTCTCAGTGAAACTCTGCCCTACTCTACAAATTTGTCAAATTTCTGAATGGTTGGATGTTGATATATTTGTATTGTACAAACACCTTCAGAATTATGGCATTTAAGGATTTATGAAAAAATCTGAAAGATAGCTTGAAAGATAAATTTACACCTATCTTGTACATTGTTGAATGGTCGTGGTGGACACTCGTGTGCGGGTCGCATGTCTGATTGTTGGTAACAATGAATCAGGCGCTGTGAGAGCTGATCTGACAATCAATCTGTCCTCCCGATCTGCTGTGATCTTAGGTCGACTGTTACCATAATGATGCTGAACTTTGCCATTGTCCACCCATTCTTGCCAGCATTGCTTTGACCCATATGATGTGCAATTCTCCAATTTGTGCCGAACCTGCATCTTTCAATCCAATGATACAACCTCTTTCAAACTCTTGGCAGTTGCTCTTAATGAGCTCAAAGCTGGCAGGGAGGCATTTCTTCAGTGTTTGAAAGGTATCCTAAATCGCAATGAAACAGAAATTATGATCATCAGATTGAGAATCGCTTCTTATAGACACCTGCTGAATGCGCAGTTCCGATGTGCTGTAGCTCCCGCTATTCATTCATTTCACACAAATTTTTATCATTTGCATGTTCGATACAAATGTCTTTGCATAGGAGATTTCATTACAATCAGGCAACTCCTTTGTGTGTCGGGGGTTTTTTGTTATAGAGTAGTTTTTGTCATGAACATAACTAATATGTATCGATGAGTTAACAGTGTGTTAATGATTCAAATACTGAACTCACTTTCTGATACCTATTTTTCTCTTTCTCTCTCACACCCTCAGATTCACCAAAGTAGCAAAATACAATTTTTGGACAATACGTTTCTGTTAAGACCATCTAATCCTTGTTACCATGCAGTTAAGAAGACATATTTCCGCAAAGGAATATGGAAGAAAAGAAATGAATGGAGATCGTTTTATGTATAATGTGACATTAAATTTAATGTTTCATGTTTTAAATTTAATATTCTTAATTTATAATTTATTTTGAAGAAATAGATTTAAAAAGAAGAGCAATGTTCTTTTGCAGTTATGTATATTTTTTACTGTGTTACAATAAACATTTGAATTCATTTGGTTTCATTTATGAATAAACTTGGTTTAAAAAAATGTAAAACATATTTTTGCATGTGGTTTTATTTGTATTAGTAAAATACTTTAATGAGAAGTCATTTTCATTAAGATATCTTTTTACTTAAAATGTGAAATCTCAATTGAATTTTTTTATTTTTTGTAATAAAATTTATAATAACTTCATAATGCAGTTTGATTAGAATATGAGTTCTGATAATTTTAGTATGTGTAATAAAATGTTATCTGAATGAAACTGATATCAAAACCATGAATATTTTTTGGTTATTATATTACAACATAAATACTGAATTTGAACCTTTTGAAGTTTAGAAACTGGTAGTTTGCAGTATTTGATATGTTTTTCTGCTACATCTTTTTTATTTTGACATTGGTTGAGTGTTTTTGTAATTTTCTTTGTTGTTTATCTTGTAAATGTTGGGATTTAAAACTTTTTTCTATTTTTGTGTGATAAAAAAATGGTTAAGTGTAAAAGTGATGCTTGAAATTGATTCATTATACAGGTTACGTGTTATGCTCTCTTTGAACAATGCAGCAACTAATTTTTCAAAGATGGTGATTTGGATTTAAAAAAAAAAATTGAATATTTCTTATAGTTTCTAACTAGTTAGTGCTTCTGACTGTTTATTCAAGTTTTAGATGGTCTGCTCTCCAAATCTAGTACTGAGCAGCAAAAAACTACCACAATACATTTATCTTTTGATTCATCAAATGCATTGTGGAGAAATAAGCATCTGGTCGGTGTTAGATTTACCGGTGATTGGGAATGGATATTTTTATGCTTAGAAAATCATGTATATTGAACTTTTTAACTTTCAAAGACATATTTCAGAAAGTATAATTACCAATGCTTTAAAGTTATCCAGAAGTAATACGGTAAGATACTAATGAAGTTAGAAAGTTTATATGTTGTGAAGTAAACATCTTGTACGGTGACATGCTTGTCATTCAAAGATAAGTTTTTAAGCATATTGCAGAATTATTGGATTGACATTTGTAACGTCATTGATAATTCTGTGGAATAAGCAGATCTTGGTGATAATTAAATTTTTTCTCTGTTATAATTTTAAAAATAAAATGCAAGATCATAGCAGTTGTTTCATGTTTTAGAAATGAAGTAGGAGTTATGTCGCAAAATTCTAATGAGTTTTTTCATCAAGACTAAAATCTTATTTATATATGAAATTGTGTAATAAAGATTTGTTGCTTAAATGTTTACATGATAAAACTCACAAGAAAAGGTTTCAATGTGTGATACTGAAAAAGGTTTGTTTAACTGAAAACTCGTCAAATGGAAATATCTGTGACTTTACTACAATTTAACAATGAATCTAAGGGGTTACTATTTTTAGAATACAGTTGAAATTGTCCAAGGATGCTATATGATCCAAGGGAGCAGTAGTGTAGATCAAATTTAAGATTAATGGTCCAAAACATCATGTGCTTAAAAGATTTTTTTGTTATCAGTATAAGGATCTGAAAAATCATCAGTGAATTTTGAGAATGTTAAATAGGAAATCAATTTTGGAATATGAATGTTTGCTTTAAATGCTTGTTCATTGTAATCAATTCTTTGTTTACAAACTCATCTCGTACACTATGTGGCCAGAAAAAAATTTGGATCATCTTTTGCTTGGATTACAGTTTATATTTGATGTGGCATGCTTTAAGAAGGTTTTGTATACTTAAGAACTCATTGTTGTCCATATTTTCAGTGGTTTTTCACTAAGATACTGAACAGATGATGGAAGAAATTAACCACCTTGTAATTGCTGCTTTAGTATATCACAAAAATTTTCGATTGAGTTAAAAGTTCTTGTTTATTGCTAGTCAAGTTGTGGGAAAATATATCATGTTTCCTAAATTAATTTTGAATAATCTGTGTACTTGTAATCTTGCATCTTTATTATTGCATAATGTTGCTGATTTCAGACCAGACCCGTTACATCAAACCCAGTATGTAATGCTGCCTCCATTTATCTGTTCAATGAACAAACACTGCATGAAGGGTCCATCGCTTTGTCAAGTTTTCTTACACCTGGTGTTCTCATTGTTCTTAAAGAGTTAGTCTTGATTCGTAAGATCACAGGACATTTCTCCTTTGCTCAACAGTCCATTCTGATTGCTCTAGCAAATTGGAACTGTTCCCTCCCCCTGGTTAATTGTGAAACGAGTTATTTTTATAGCTCTTCAACTCTTCCATTCCTTTAAACTCTTGTAAGTCTGTTTGTGATATGCAATTATGTTCATAGTTAAACAATTGTTTCAAAAATGTATTTATTTATTTATTGCTATTTTTCTTCACCATTGGTATTGGAGATCGTTGATCTAGAACACTGGTCTTCAAACTTTTTCATTTCAACCTTAGAACAAGGTGTTTTGGGGGAACCCTGTTCCACTCACAAAATATCTTAAAATATTTAAAGTAGATCAACATGTTATAAGTACTTAATGTAAAGATGATTAAACAAAAGTGTTATATTATTAAAAAATGTTTATGTAATTTTAATATAATTTACTCACATTAATAATATTAATTTGTGATCCAAGTGTCACATCCCCATGCATTATATTTAGTAAGTAGGATATGTTCTTGAATTTTTATTCACAAGCTGTTGAATTCTAAGTCTATTGAAAGTATCTGATGTCAAGTTTATTATTCTGTGTTTTGTAGACTGTTACTTTACAAAATACTTTGTTTTTGTAGAAAAGTATTTCTTAAATACATTATTTTGAATGGCATTAAAATGTTAATAGCTGTGTGAGAAATTTCTGCGTATTCTTCACATTTGCAACTTAAAATAAGCTGTTCTTGTTTAAATTTAGATTTTAATGTCACATCTGTTGATATGTAAATAAATTGTTCCCTCTCCTTCACTAGTAAGTATTTTTTTCCTCAAATAAAAAAAAATTCCATTAGAAAACTATTTAGTTTTGCAACTCATTGTACTAATGAATATAAAATCATTGCTATATGAACTTTATAAAGAATGTGAATCCATTTTGCATACACATTTATAAGCCCCCCCCCCCGTTTTTCCTGCGACTTGTGGAACCTCTGACTATGCCTCATGGAACACAGTTTGACACCCACTGATCTAGAGCAAGTGTCCCCAACCTTTTTGTCCCTAAGAGCACATGCTAGAATATATGTTTTAATGGAGGATAGTGATTTTTTAAAGCGAATTTATAGTGGGATAGAGTCAGTAATACATGCACATAATGTACAAAATGGTATTTAATTCTAAAAAAACTTAATATACAAATGTATTGTTTTTGTTCATGTGCTAAATAATTAAGTTATGCCTACAAAATTTACAAGGTATAAAAATTCTTTAAAACATACAAATCTCAAAGTCAATGTGATTTTGGGCATTTTATTTCATCGGCTATTGCTTCGTAGTTAGGTGAATATATTCCTGCTCGAAAACAATCTTCAAGGTGTTCATCTGCAAGTCGTGATCTGTACTTTAATTTTATGATATTCACTGTCAAAAACAATGACTTGCACAAATATGTGGAACCTAAAAACTATGTGCTGCTTATTTCAAGATTGGAAATTTGTTTCTGTCAGTTATATTCCAGAAATGATACTCAGTGTTGTAATATTCTGTTTGTAGAGACTTGGCTGAATTTTAATACTGTGTGTTTAAAAACTATTAAATTACTAATTTTTTATCGCCCAATTTGGCATCCCTGCTCTTGAGATGAACCAGTTTATTTCATTTTGGATTATATTGATGAGAAATTAGGTTGGTGAATGCAAGAGAAAGAAAAGAGATCGGTCGCATTTCGCTTTGAGCTGGTATCTGTGTTGGATGCAATTTCCGTTTCATTAAAAATGAGAAAACTTAACCTAATCTTATTGTAAACTAAAACATTCTTATTGTGATCGTACAGCAGTGGGCACACATTAAATGATTCCTGCGGGCATGGGGTTGGGAACCACTAATCTAGAGCATAGGTTTCCGAACTGGTTTCTACAAAACTTTGAGGGTGCTTGCAATTGCTGATGAGGTTCGTGGTAAATTAAAACTAACTTGGGGAGCGTAGACAACTTTACTTTATCAAACCTTTTGAGCACCCCCTAAGTTATTTGTGAACCATTTTCAGTGTGAAAGTTAAAATAAATTAGTCGCGTTTTTTTTATGATAGAAATTTTTTTTTTTGAGTAAAATAAATATTAGGTTGGTATATCTCCAATACAAGTAATGACAAGTGTTGCATGATGGATTCGGGCCGATCACGAATACAGCCATATATGAAGTTTAAATAGGAAGGGAATCTCAGTGTTGCATGCAATAACTGGTCTAAAATATGGCTGCATAAGAAGAGTGGAGATGTAAAGGCAGAGTAAATTTTCCATATTTTGTATCCAAAAACAGAATCATTCTTTGTATTTTTAAGAAGATTAAGTACGCTACTTAAGTATTTTTGAATACAATTGATATCTCTTGTACATAATTTTATTAATCAAAGTTATACTTTTGTTAAATTCATTTATAAAATTATCTTGAAATACTTATCAGTATAATTTTCAATTACCCTTTTCAGGACATCAAAGTTAAATTTGTAATTTTTCGGTTATGAGTTGAAATAGTTATTTCCCCTGGTCATGGCCAAATTTTTTTTATATAAAAAGTGGTCCATGAGCCCAGTTAGTTCAGAAACCATTGGTCTAGAGCAGTGTTCCGCAACCCCCAGTCCGTGGATTAAATGGTGCCGGGCCACCTAAAGAACATTAAACTATTGCCATTTTATTTAAAGTGGTGCATTTCTCTCGGATTTGAGCAACTTTCCACAGAAATCACTTTATATTCCACGTTAAATCACTTTTATTCATTTTTGGTGAAACTATATTTTATTCTGACGGCATTTTTAAATGTAACTAAATTAAAATTGTTAAATGAAAACAATCTAAAATATAAGCAATCAACGTGTCCCACCCTCAGTGGGCCGCGGTAAAATTATCAAACGCTGACCGGTCCGCAGCGATAAAAAGGTTGAGAAGCACTGGTCTAGAGAATTCGAAAGTTTTTTTTACCTCTTTCTTGTTGGTTCACTATCCTTTCAGAGTTTTATAATGCACTAGGTATTTCTCTCCTGTAATATCAGCAGTATCTTCTTCATTATAGATCAATAGCACTATCTAAAACCATTCTTGTTCCTGAGTACATATATTTTTTTTAACGGCCTTTATCTGGAATCCATAGAAAATGGTTATTCCTCTAAAGCTTTGTTTTTGTAACTGGGACAGTGTTCTTTTGAACTTTACATACTTTGAATTAGAAAATGCAAGAATTTTTGTTTTTCTTTTACATATAATAAGACACATGCAGCAAAAGAAATATATGCTTACACAATAATGAATAAAATCTACAAAGGATTTAAAAATGTTTGAGATTTACGTTTGTGCTGTAATTTAGTTTCTCTAATCCCCCAATATATCACATATTTATATTGTACTGGTCTTGATAGCATCTTTTGAATTTTGATGAAACTGCCTGCATTGTGTTTCCTAGTATGCTCCCAGGTTATTAAATTTATATAAATGAACATTCATGACATAGGTTATGAATATTGTACACCCCATTTTGCAGTATATCAGTGTTAACTAATTCTACAGTTTTCAGATTAATGATTGTCGAAAAATCCCTTAACCACTTTTTTCAAAGCAGTTTTTTCCCAAAATTTCCTGCTTACTGATTTGCTTGGAACATTCTACTTGCACTTTTGAGTCTTTATCTGTAGGCTGACAAAGACACCAACTTTGACAGCTTAGGAAAGAAGTCTTGCTGGCTGCTGAAGCCTTATATAAAATTTAACAAATTGCTTAGGCTCAATTTAATATGGAATGAGAGGGATGGATATATATCACCTTTGAGTATTGTCCTCTTGTTGATGTTGTATTCCCAATGAGAACTCTGTCCTTTGTGATCAGTCCCATGTATTATAATGTAGCAGAAACAGAATCCATCTTGATGCATGAAAGTGCTGGAAGATTTTTGATGCCTTTTCTGACTTGAGACTTACACACTTTCATGCCTGGAAATCAACAGTTTGACATTAAATTTTGTGAGACAAAAGTCTCCAAGATAATTTTGATTAGGGTAGTCTATTGATTCTCATGTTTACTTTAAAATAGCTGCTTAGATCTTTAGTGTTTTCCTCATTTATTATTCTAGTCTGGAGCTCGCATCCTTTTCTCCAGAGAAGTGGATACAAGAAACTTGGGACAGTGTGGTGATGGAAAAAGATATATTAGGATATTTAATAACATATGCTTCCTTTCTAACTTGATAATATAGCTGGAGAATGCCAAGACCAGTTCATTTCAGTTATAGGGAAGTGTAGTTTTTTCTACAGCATACAATATTAAAATCTAGTCGTGTATTCATAATGAGGAAAAACGCACTGGAAAAGGGTGGAACTCTGTCCTTGTTACAAAAAAGAAAGTAAATTTAGAGCCAATACAACTTATAACTAAATGGGACACATTAAAAATTTATGCAATAATTTTTATAACCATTAATAATTTTTATAAAATAATATTTTTCTTTTTTATTTAGAAAGCAGGAACATGAAATATTTTAAGGAGAATTTAAGTACCAAGAAGTTTTGCCAAATCAAATTATAAATTTTTCTGTTATGTTTGTGTTTCTTAAATTGGTACAAGTAAAGGAAAACCATATCACAAAATGTTAAAGCTCATTTGGGTAATAGTGCGAAAGTACTGGTGGTAAAGATTGCTACAATAAAGTAATTTTTGCATAATCAACAAAAAGAAGGCTGAAAAATCAATGTAAATGAATCCTAGATAAAATCAAAAAGTGCGAAAAACTTCAATAGTTACTATACCACTGTTCACCTCACAACAAGATTAAAGAGATTTTTAAATGAATAACCCCAGATGCACTATATTGGGGTTTTACAATGATGTTACTGCAGCATTTGCAGATAGTTATAAAGGACTAAGAGGATCGTTAAAGAAAATTGTTCCCTGTATTGTGTTTAACCATTGTAAGATACATAGACAAGCTGTTTTTTTGTAACAAACATTGATGAAGAATTATGTAAATGTTTACAGAATGTTATAAAATGATTATTTACATTAAAAGAGTTACCACCTAAACAGTCTTCTCTTTCAGTGTTCTGTAATTGAGATTGGTTTTGCATATAAGACATATATTCAAGTCAGTGGGCTTTTATGCATCAAAAGTATGCGACATATTTTCGATTTGAGAAACCAAGTTTACTTTTTTATCTGCAGGAAAGAAACGGACATATTGGCAAATTCATACATTATTGAAAATTGGTTTGGAAAACACAATTACATGCTTGACATTTTCTTACAATCAAGAATTCGAATTTGTCTACTGTGTAATAAGTACAAACATTTTAACATTGAATACTAAATTTGTGACTTTTAAAAGAAGTTGATACCTTAGCACGGAGAATGGGGGGGGGGGGGCTTGTTCCCATGGTTTCCAGAATTTATTAAAAATGATATAGATTTATTGTAATTTAAAAACATTTGTCATACAATAAAATGGGACAAGGGGGGCTTTTCGAAAAAATTGTGAAATAATTTTAATTGGATGTGGTACCCATCTTTGACATTTTTCATTTCACTATTCCTATTATTGAAAAAGAACAATTACTCGTATTTCAAGCAAAGAAACTGCATTTAAGTTTGGCTTGCCAAACATTTTATTGATTGGAAACTTAATATGCAGATTTGAATAAAAGGGCAGTTAATATATTGATTCATGGTTTACATGGACATCTTATACTTTTTTTTAAACTGACTTCTGAAAAACATGAAATAATATCGATCTAAGTTGAATCTAGAGCATTACATTATGGTTTGCGATTTTCAGTACTCATCCAAGCAAAGAAGCAATCAACTCTTTGCAAGCACACACCTCACATTAAATTCTTATGATGTAAAACATTTTAAATATATTCATTAAAATTATATTTATGCATAAATAAACTTTTGCTTTGCAAAATTATGTGTTTTATTCAAATCTCTAATAAGGCGACCCCTGCACATAGACATGATTTACAGCAAAAAAAAAAAAAACACTTGGCAAAAAAAGTCCATTCTTGGAGGAAGCTTGGCATCACTGTTTTATGTGGAAACAATACAAAAATGGGTTATATTAAAGTGCCCTTCCCGAACTGCAATATACTAATATCAACTTTTTAATGCAACCAATTAAGTTAACAGACGCCAAAATAGAAAAAAAAAATACCAAAATAGGAATAATCCTTGTTCCAGCTCTTGTAAAGACATTGAAGGAGGAGGACCAATATGGTCTACTAAGGTTATCCCAAATATGCTATTTTGGATCCAGATCTGGATATTGAGCAGGTCATTCCATTCGTTCTAAACCGTGATTATCAAGATAGTCCTCAACAAGCACACAGCTCGGACAGAATGAATTTATTGCCAATAACAGTGACATAGGAGAGAGGAAATATCAATCAAAGATCTCTGCAATATTTTACATCAGAGTTCCTGCATAGAACACAGGTAGACTTGTTTGACCAGTGAAAGTGGTTCTTATTCACAAACCCCCCATGATTCCACACCTGTGTCTTTCATTAATATTGTATTGATTGTATCTGGTGTGTTGTACCTTCCAGATCACAAAAGATACCCTGAATTGCTCTTCAGTATCAACCTGGACTCGTTTGTAAAGATTATAGATGCCCATTTTTGGCTGGTTCAGGCAACATGTTCTCTTTTCCAACATGGATGGTCAAATCTCTGTAGTCAGTTTAGGGGGACGTGTACAACTGGTTATCTTGCATAGAGATCTGCATTGTGAAGGTATCTTCGCACTATGGTAGAGAAAAGAGGATCTTATTTTTAATGTGACAAAGTATCTGCAACAAACTGAGGCACAATAGTGCTTATCCTCCTTCGGCCGAAAGAGCATTGGTGTGGTGTGGTAGTTAGGAGAGGGGGGTGCCAGCTCAGGTGTCGTCCACGTCACTTGACCATGGTTCAAAATTACGTGGTCCGTCGCCAAAAGCCCTCGTGTAGCTGAACAATGCGACGTTAATATTCACTCACTCGGCCGAAAGAGCTAGTTAGCCCTCTCCAATAACTCGTATTTGACATTTCTTCTAGTCACAGAATCTTCAAATTTAAACTGATCTGTGTCATTGGGGGTCACTGCAAGACAAACTGAGATATCTAGTAACATCATAGCTTGTTATAACCCCATTTCCATCCATCCAACTACCTGCCACCAAAACGAATCGAGTAAACGACTTCTAGACTATGTCAAACTCTCCTGGGGATATTGCCTACGAAATAATGAACAATCAAGTACAGAACGTGGATACGAAATTGCAAAAGGTTGATTTGTGCACATTTTTTCCCCACTTCTAAGTGTTAATTTTTTAAATTAATAGTGGTAGTAATGTTTTTTTGTATAAATTTTCTGTTATATACCATCATTTGTATAAACTTTAAAATTAATTGTTACTGCCATTTTTCTTAACAGTGAACTTCTAAAAACATGTACCTTAACCCTTGAAGGCCAATGTATATGTGAATTTGTTGCTGTGTTATGAAGGAAAACAAAAATTTCTAACAGTACAAACTGTTTAACTTATTAACCATATAAATACAGATATATATATAGATATGATAGAAAATACTGGTGTATAGACTTGATTGCAGTCCTCTTACTGAAAAAAAATTCTGTTGTGTTGAGAAATGAATTTGATTTTAATTAATGGAAAGTGGTGTTTTTATTTATTATTTTTTTGCCATTGTTTTGATTACCCTTTGACTTGAAATTATTATAACTACTTAACTGTGTATAGATTATTATCTTTCTGTGACAAAAACTGTTTTAGCTTATATAAGTTACATTCATAATTAGACTGCCCAATTCACAGCAAAAATTACATACTTTTATGAAAAGTAAAAAATAAATAATAATAATAATTCACATGAATAAATTAATGGGATTATTATGCATCATTTATATATATATTTTTAAATATGTCTCCAGCACTATTCATTATGAAATTATTTGGAGGAAAAGAATGATTTAGCTACTTTATGTATTATAATAAATAATGCTTAGTGGGTATTAGTCATTCATTAAAAGGAAAAATGTAGACAATAAAAAAAGAGAAATCTCGAAAATATTTATATATATATATATCTTTTTTTCAATCATATAAGATTTTTGAAAAAGTTTTTTAATTTCGTTAGAAATAATTTATTCCATTAATCGTGAAAAGGTTTTACTAAATGTCGATTTGTTTTCTAAACTTCAAAAAAATATTTGGTTTAAAGGATATATGTATTTGCTGTATATTCAGTAATTAATTAATGATTTAAAAAGGTTTTTTAAATTAAAAATGTGTGTTGTAGTTAAGCAATTACTTCTAAATGAATATATTACTCCGATACATAATCTAAATAAAGTTTTGATTTATGTAATGAGTGTTTTTTTCATATAATGTGTGTGTATATAGAAATTAAATGCTTCGCATTTTATGACTTACATTTAGTAAGTAACATGTCAAAAAATACTATTAGAAGCATGGAAATATAACTCGTATTAAGCGAACGCAACCTTTTAATGTTAAAAGCAGGATATTTTTGTCTTTTGAAGAAGAAATTCTTCATTCTTTTCCCATGAGGGTAAAAGTAATTTTATTCATTTTCAAAATCAACAAGTAGTATGTAATCATTTTTGCTATCGAATGCCGGTATCTTTTGAAAGATTTTTGCGACTAGTTATCTATGTATTAAAATGTGTGTGATTAAACTATTGAAACTGGAAATATAATAAAATTACATGTTAAATATTTTAACAAGTATAATAATAAATAATTATCAATAAACCTGCCATAAGTATAAATGATATTCAAAAGTGAATAAATAGAAAGTTATATACTTGGATGTTTTAATTTTGTTATACAGTAAAATACCCCAAACTTATGCGATAAGTGAGTGGGACTGAGTCATAACAGCGTAAGTCGGGGTATGATTTCGCATATAAATATATATAAATTAATTTTAATTGAGGCCAGAGACGAATTAAAGTAATAATTAAGAAAGTTTAATAAAATCTTAAATTACACAAATGCAAAATCGCAAACCGAAGTTATTTTGATGTAGAAAGTTTCATAAAATCTAACGAAGTCTGAAGACTCAAAGATTTTTTTCCCCCTCCTAATAATTCTCTTGTAGCATGCTAATAATCTTTTTATTCCTTGTTTTGTTTAAAAAATATGCTCTTCGTTGAAGTCTATATTTTCTAATATTTTTAACCCCTTTTCAATTAAACTGAGGTCTTCTGTCAAATTCTCAAACGTCATTTGATGTACTGATTGAACTGTGTCTAAAGACTCAAGTTCTTCATTGTCTTGCTCATGCATTTCTATGGCTCATCAATTGTCAGCTCCTGATTGTTGGGATCCAGCAGCTCTTGAACTTCCTCACCATCTCCTAAATTTCTTTGCTTGGCAAGATCGACAACTTCTTTAATCACATTACCAATTTCATCAGGCTCTGGCAGGGATTCTGCCTGAGTTTCAGTGATGGGGGGAGGGAGGGAAGAGACATAGTTTTTTCCGGACGCCATTCCCTCAAGCTAAGACGAATTGACGAGATCTGAAAATCGCGTAAGTCGGGGTAGCGTTAGTTGAGGTATTACTGTATATTATACATAGGAATATATTTTAAGACTCATGTTAAGTGTTTTTGTGTATAGCATCAAAATTATAATGTTTTAGTACAAACTATAAGACTGTGAAATAATAATAAATTATATTATTAATTCTGAGAAGTATTCTTTGAACTATATATCTACACAATTTTGTGATTTTTTTTCTCTTTATTGAGAACAATACTAAGAAAAAATGCTTCACTACACACCACTGGTCATTTGTTATACTATACATTTAATTATTAGTTCTTGTAACGCTCAATTTAAATCGTATATTTGACTGATTATGAAAAGTGCATAATATTAATTTAATAAGATCCACACACACACAGTATTTCTTTTAAAATTAAATTAAGTATCTTAATTGAAGTTCTTTGAAATATGTAGTGTATAAAGACAAGTTATCTCTGGAATTGTTCACTCTAAGATGACTTCAACTAAGATGTGATTGCAGTTTTGGAACACTTCTTGTATTTAAGTAATAATTATAAATCAATTAAAAATAAAAGTAATATTTTTTTAATGTTTTTCTGTATACATTTTCTTCCTATTCATATTGTTACGAATTTTGTGTAAATAGTGTAAATAATTTGTATTTGAGTGTTTAATGCATTTGTATTACTCTATGTTATGTTTATTTCACGTTAAAATTGTACTATTCACAAGCAATGCCGCCCCTTACGTTATAATGGCGATTCAATGAGATCTTGGCGCTAGAGCCAAGTTGGCATCATTTTTGGCGACCATGTTGACGAGTTCGGAACCCTCTGGAATCTTCTAGAAAGTAGTGGATCTCTCCACTAATGTCACGAGCTGCTATATTTCTGGAAGTTTTTGTCGCGCCTATAAATAAGATTCTCGCCGGGACGGCGAGGAGTCTGGATTAAACCAGCGAGTAGTGAGTATTGTTTTTACTAGCGATTAGCTCGGTTGAGCTTGTGAATAATCTTTACTTACGTGTATTTTTAAACACTGGTTATTGTGTTTGATTGCTGTTGAAGGTGTGAAGACCTTCGGATATTTACTCTGTGAATATTGCTGCTGAATTCTGTATTTAAAGGATGGGATTTTTGATAATAAATTCGCATCGCTCTTAAAGAATTGCTTATTTTCTTTTTGATTGTTTTGCATAAAATCCACGAACCCTCGGATCTACGGAACAGTTTGGTGTCAGAAGTGGGATTTTATGCCAATAACAAGAGCGATGGATGAGCAACTGAAAGCTCTGTTGAAAGCATAAATGCCTTGAAAAGCGGCCAAGAAGAGACTAAGAAAAGTCTGGATGATACTAAGAATGAGTTAAAGGAGAGAATGGAGAAAGGCCAAGAAGAGACTAAGCAAGAAATGCAGAAAGGTCTGGAAAATGTACAGAAGAGCCAAGAAAGGTCCAGAAGAGCTGAGAAATAATTTAGAAAAGAAAATCGATAGAGTGGAAGAGAAAATAGCATTCAAAGTTGAAGAAAAGATCGCCGTAGTTGAAGAAAAGATTGCGGTAGTTGAAGAGAAGAAAGTAGGGGAAGAAATAGAAAGAATTAAAGACCAAGTTGAAGAAAGAATTAAAGAGCAAGTTGAAGGAAAAATTAAAGAGCAAGTCGAGGAAAGAATTGAAGGAATGGCTGAAAATTTTAGCCTTATGTCACAGCGAATGAGAAGAAAATTCTAGCTGGTGGAAATGAGAACAAAAGCAAGAGTGTGCCTGTGTCTGCCTTTCCAGAACCTGTGCTTGCCTTTACAGGGCCAGTGAAACTGTCGACCTATGACGGAAAAACGAACTGGGAAGTATACAAGACACAATTTTCCATAATTTCTGAAGCCAATGGATGGACTGAAGGGGCGAAAGCATGTCAGCTAGCAGCATCCCTTAGAGGAGACGCCACCGAAATACTGCAGACTCTTCCCTACACAGAGCGACTGAATTTGAACTCCCTGTATAATGCTCTGGATCTTCGGTTCGGCCAAAAATACTCCAAGGACTACGCACATCTGCAGATGAAAACAAGACTCCAGAAAACCGGAGAAAGCTTGCAGGAGTATGCCTCCGAAGTAGAAAGGCTCGCCAACTTGGCTTTCTCTGAACACCCAGCAACTGTGCGCGAAGTAATCTCTTTGCAATATTTCGTGGATGGATTAAAAGATGGAGAAATCCAGAAGGCTGTAAAAATGGCAGATGTGTAAGATCTTAAATCTGCCCTGTTATATGCCCTGAAATTGGAGGCTGCCA
Organism: Trichonephila inaurata madagascariensis; assembly: GCA_019973955.1. NCBI lineage: Eukaryota > Metazoa > Arthropoda > Arachnida > Araneae > Nephilidae > Trichonephila > Trichonephila inaurata. Next base: position 404,254 of record BMAV01005778.1, on the reverse strand, counting down.
ATGAAGCCAGTTGCAGAGACCGCCATTCCATCCGTGGAGCTAGAGTGACTGCGAATGCCCCCTGTGAATCTCCATGGATGAAGGAGATGAAGAAATTGAAAGAAGAAATTCAAGATTTAATGGCTCAACTTCAGAACTGGAGGAAACGTAGAATCACGTGTTGGGGGTGTGGTGAACCAGGGCATCTCAGAAGTAACTGCCCCCGAAACAATAAGAAAGATCGTAGCACCAAGTGCTGGGGGTGCGGTGGAGAAGGGCACCTAAGAAATAGCTGCCCTCAAATAGGCAAGGAACATCCGCACCGTGCAAATGTAGTCGAGTCTAAGGAAGTGTGTAGAAACCAAAAAGGTTCAACAGAAGGGAATGGAGACCTCCCTTCGAGAAGACCTTGCCCGGAGAACAGTAGATACTGCTCAAGAGTTGAAAAGAAAAAAATTTGGCGTAGTAGATTCAATAGTTCGTCAAGTTACAACACCAACAACATCGGCATTGGACCCGTGGAGTGATGAGAGCGTCCGAGAAGATCAACTGGCTGATCCTGAAATAAAACTAGTCTTAGAATTCAAAGAGTAGTCTGACGAAAAGCCCAGCTGGCAAGACATCGCCCCTTTCCATCCTACAACGAAGCGTTACTGGGCTCTTTGGGACTCTCTCCATCTGATAAATGGTGTTTTATATCGAAAATGGGAGTCTGACGACGGAAAAACATTCAGGTATCAATTGATACTCCCAAAGACAAGAGTTTCAACGGTCCTTAAGGAACTCCATGGCAGTCCAACTGGAGGTCATTTTGGTGTTATGAAGACCTTACAAAAAGTTCGCGAGCGCTTCTACTGGAACAATGTGCGGAGTGACGTGGAAAAGTGTTGTCGCACATGTGATCTCTGTGCTGCACGCAAAGGTCCCAGAAAACGCACTAGAGTTAGACTGCAGCTATATAATGTGGGAGCGCCATTCTAACGTATAGCTTTTGACATCCTAGGTCCACTTCCGAGATCGTCAGATGGCAACAACAACATCCTGGTTGTCATGAACTACTTCACTAAGTGGCCTGAAGCCTATCCTATCCCCGACCAAGAGGCCTCGACTGTTGCAGAGGTTCTAGTTCAACACTGGATCTCACGATTCGGGGTCCCTCTACAACTGCACTCCGATCAGGGAAGAAACTTCGATTCTGCAGTTTGCAAGAGACTGTGTGAAATACTCGCCATCGACAAAACCAGGACAACAGCTTTACATCCTCAATCTGACGGCATGGTAGAGAGGTTCAATCGGACCCCATCCTGAACAGCCTCTCTCTCCTGGTATCCAGTAATCAACAGGACTGGGACAAGAAATTGCCCTTTTTCCTGCTTGCCTACAGGAGTGCCGTTCACGAAGCCAACGGCTATTCCCCATCCCAGATGCTCTCTTGGCGCCTGAAGAGTATGTCGAGAAACTCCAGGCACGAATGGAGGAAATACATCATCTGGCTAGGGAAAGAATCGGCTTGGCTTGCGAGAAGATGAAGACCCGATACGACGCAAGAGCAACTGGACACGACTTCCACGAAGGCAACAACGTGTGGTTATGGAATCCAAAACGTCGCAAAGGACTCTCTCTGAAACTGCAGACCAACTGGGAAGGTCCTTACACAGTCCTAAAAAGACTGAATGACGTTGTGGTGTGGATACAGAAATAACTACACTCAAAACTGAAGGTAATACATTATGATAGGCTAGCCCTATATCTTGGCCAAGATGAATAAGATCCTTAAGTGTCAGACCATGATCATTAACTATTTTGTAAATAATGTAAATTAATTTTCTTCTCTAATTCCTTAGTTTTATTTTAATATTGGAATTTTTGTTTACATCTCTTTTGAATTTATTTGCTTTGTATATGCTGTGGAGTACATTTGTTACTTTATATGTGATTATTATGTGAGTAATTTGCCTGTAAATAGATGCTTCTTACTCAAGGATTGTACTGCCCGGGACGTGCAGTCTTTGAGGAGGGGGCGGTGTTACGAATTTTGTGTAAATAGTGTAAATAATTTGTATTTAAGTGTTTAATGCATTTATATTACTCTATGTTATGTTTATTTCTTGTTAAAATTGTACTATTCACAAGCAATGCCGTCCCTTACGTTATAATGGCGATTCAATGAGAACTTGGCGAAATCTTGGCGCTAGAGCCAAGTTGGCATAATTTTTGGCGGCCAATTTGGCGACCATGTTGGCAAGTTCGGAACCCTCTGGAATCTTCTAGAAAGTAGTGGATCTCTCCACTAATGTCACGAGCAAGTGTTTCTTTTTGTAATGTATATTTCTGGAAGTTTCTGTCGCGCCTATAAATAAGATTCTCGCCGGGACGGCGAGGAGTCTGGATTAAACCAGCGAGTAGTGCGTATTGTTTTTACTAGCGATTAGCTCGGTTGAGCTTGTGAATAATCTTTACTTACGTGTATTTTTAAACACTGGTTATTGTGTTTGATTGCTGTTGAAGGTGTGAAGACCTTCGGATATTTACTCTGTGAATATTGCTGCTGAATCCTGTATTTAAAGGATGGGATTTTTGATAATAAATTCGCATCGCTCTTAAAGAATTGCTTATTTTCTTTTTGATTGTTTTGCATAAAATCCACGAACCCTCGGATCTACGGAACAATATGTTTAAATAGTTTTAAAAATATTCTGATTTTTCTGAAATTCCTCTCAATCGTTTTGGGAACATTTTAGACTGTTTTGTGCAGAATCAACTATGATGTGTATCAAGACCTGGTATTCTTTACATAGGAATGTAATTATGTATAGTATAAATTTTTTTAGTACGAATAAAGAACAAAATATTATTGTGTGAAATAATTAATGATTTGGGCATAATATTTGTGTTGGTTAACTTTGTATGAGAAGAGATATAGAATAATAAATGCTTGACTAAAAATTTGTTTTAACTGAACATTTATTATTTACATATCCACGGTATTAAACAGTATGTGAAAAAATAAGTGACATAATATGAATTTTCAAACATAGAACTAAGAAAGTGAGTCTATTGAATTGTAAGATGACACTTTTTCGCTTTTGTTTGTAGAATCTGATGCACTAGCTGCTAATGTATATCGCACGTATCAGTTCGTATGTTTCAGCTGCTTCTGTGTTCTGTATTGTCGGGAGATTCGAAAATAGATTTATAAAAGGCTTTGAATCAACTTCTTTCTCACCTTTTTGTGATGTTTGTAAATTCAAAATGTTCTGAGACTCTGCATCGGTTATGGCTTTTGATATTTCAGTCGAAGAATTTTCTGAAGGAATTAGTCTTTTAGTTAACTGAGTCAAGGAGTTCATCATTTCACTTTTTATATGTTTATCTTTTTCAGTCGTGTGAGTGTTGTCATTTTTTTCTAAAAAATAATCTTTTTTTATCTTTGACACTATTTCGTCACTTTCTGTGGTAGGACTTTTATCTTTGCTTATTTCTAAAAAATTTTTGGATGAGAAATTCTTTAACTGGTCTAATGATATGTTTGAAAGTGATTGATTGTGATTTGTATTAATATCCATGGATGCATTTAAAGTAGTTGTTTCTTCTGTAGTCCTGTTATCGTGGATGGATTCTTTTTGCTCAGTTTTATTTTTAACAATAATCCTTTCACTTGATGAAAAGTCTTTTAGCGCTTTTGAACGAAACTCTACATTTTCTATTTCAGAATGTTCTATCCCAGGAGACTGTTTAAATGAATTTTCATTTTCTATATTGGACTGTTTTTCAAAATTCGAAGAATATTCTGTTTCATTTGTCTTCTCTGTGCTCTTATTTTCTCTATAAGGATGAATATCTGTGCTATCAAGCTGCACATTAAGGATTTCTGTAAATGTTGAGGGAGTTACATAATTGGAAGCATTTTCTAATGTTATGTATTCCGTTGAGTTAATTATTATATAAGCTTCATTCAAATCAGTTCCATTGTTATAATCAAATGTTGATTCATCTGGAAGTAATGTTGAATTTATTGATGGTGCTTTATTAGTAGTATTTTCTTCTGTTTCACTATAGATATCAGTTGTCATGAAAAGTATTATTTCATCAGCCTTTGTTGTAAATTCAGAATCTTTTTGAAAAGCATTCGTGGGAGTAGTTGCTACAAACTCGATATCGTCTTGAATATTCTCCATGGGAGAAGTTATTTTAAACATTTCTTTCGTTTCATTAATACTTTGCTTGATTTCTTCATGTGTTGTGCTGTTTTCAATATCAGCAGCAGAATTTAGTATTGTGGAGTTATGTTCAACTGATTCAAGTTCCTTTTTTCGAAGATAGGTCGAATTAGTGCTATTAACATTTGTCGTAGATAGAAATGTATTATGAGCACATTTTGTATGATTTATGTTGATCATTTCTGGAACGCTGGAATTATTAGGATGAGTAAAGTTCTCAAACAAATTTATTGCTCTTTCTTCAAAAGGAAGTTCAGTTTTATTTCTTTTTTCAATATTTACATAAGGACTTCTATTTCCGGATGATAGTGATGTTTTTTCTGGATTCATTGTGGATGTGTAGTGTAAGCTTGATGTAGTTGTATTAGTCGCTGGTAACTTATTTCTAAATATGGTCGAATTCATGTATTTTGGATACATAAACTGAAAGTTTGCAATTTTATTAGAAGCAGATAAATTTCCTGGCAAATCATTTTGTTTTGCAATGGTTGAAATTTTAGTCACAAAATAGTTATTCATCTTACTGTTTATCATATCACTAGTTTCTGATGTAGCATTATCTGTAAGTAAATGACTCAAATTCTCTTCCAAAGAATCTGAAGTAGAAATTTTGTCATTCTTCACTTTAGAATAAGTTGCAGGTATTTCATCAGTTGGATTATTCTCTGTTTCGGAATGGTATTCATTTCTAAGTTTTTTTCCCTCCGTATTTACCTCTCGGGAAACTTTGGCTCCAATTATGTTAATAATAGGTTTAAAGCTTCCAGATAATCCAAAGTGAAACATTTGATTGTGAGATCCCGAAGAAGGAGCAGCGGCTGTCGAATCACTTTCCTCTTTTTCTCTAACTTTCTCCAATTTTGTATTTGTTGTACTCAGAATTTTTGAACTTTTGTCTTCAAAGTATGGAATGGTTACAGCTTCTGTAATAGGTACTGTCTTCTCTGTATTTTTTGAAAACAGAAAACTATTTGTTGAATGATTATCCAAGCTAGAGGTTAATGGCTCTCCTTTTTTAACAACGGGTTTAACAATTTTGGTTAACTCATGTTGCTTCCATTCTTGTAAAGAAGGAGTAATCAAAGTAAATTGGTTTTGGTTTTTTGATTCAGGAATCGGTACGTAAGAATGTTTTGGATTATGGTAATGGGATGGGGGAATGTAATATTGTTGCACTGGGGCATAATAAGATTGTATCTGGTAAGGTGGAAATTCTTCAAAAACATTAGTAAATACATGCAAGTGATGAATGTTTTCTGATTCTGAATCACTTTTTCTAGAAGTTTCGTTTTTGCTAAATGGCAGTAAATGTACCTTTAATTTTAACACTGTATCTTTTGAATCCTTTATATAACGTGTGAGGGGGGAATTTGATTCGTATTTCGTTCTATGTGTAGGTGTTGAATCTGATTTATGGTAGTCTGAATCTTCTGGTCGTAATGAAGAAGATGGTGAAGGATCGTGTTCTCGTTCTACATCCAGATTTGGTGTTCGATAAGATCGAAATGTGTAGCTTTGTGACTGTCTGTCAACATAAGCATTGCTATTTTCAATATGTTTTCCTGTTTCCTCCTTTGTTGTGTGATTCATTATATTTATTTCTTCGATATTGTCTTCTGATTTGTAGAGCTCGTCACCAGTGGGATGAGTTTTTGCTTTTTTGTAATTGTATTCTGGATCAACAAACAATTGGGATTTTGGAGACTTTTTCAAACCATCATTTTTAATTTTGGAATTAGTGGAATTTATTTCTCTATTTTCTTTAATATTTTTCAGCTTTGCATCATTTTTAAGTACGAGTGCATCAGAATCTTCATGAACTGGAAGCCTTTCAGAATTCCAGAATAAGTTGAAAATTGTTCTATTCAATTCAGCTAAAGATTCTTCATATTGCTTTCGTTTGACATTGTCTTCAAACTTATTTCTAATTAGGGAAAATTGATTATTTGTTTTGGAAGAATCTAAAGTAGTCTGCATTTGATCGAATGTTCTTGTGTTCACATTTGATTGAAAAAATGGTTTCGTAGGTTTAATGCGTTGACCGAAGGGGGGTTCTGTACTGGTATTAAAAAAATTTGAATCCTCTGCCAATTCATCAAATTTGGGGGTTTCTATCACGGTGCTGCTCCGGGGATAAAATAGATAATCCGTTTCAGAGGTTAGAGGGCTTTCAGATGCAGACATAGTAAAATCATTACGGAGCAACTTATTTTGAATAGAAGCTGTCTTTGCTAAATTGTCTGTAATATTTTCTTTTCGATTGGTAGATGAAAATTGTTTTGATCCGAACTTATGACTATTCAGTGTAGTTGAATAGGACTGTACATTATCTTCTAATTTTGTATCATTTTTATGAAATTTCAACTTTGTGCCATATTGTAGGGATATCTTTGCATTGAAATTGGAAACTGGTTGGACATTTTGAGTTTTACTTGTGTTTTTTGAAGAAGACTGAGATACATTTTTAAAGAAAACAATTTCAGGTTCATTTCCTGTTTCTTTTGCTGTAAGCGAAACCGTAGGGCGAGAGTTATTATTGGCGAAAACAATCTGAGAAACATTTCTTCTTCCACTTCTTCTATTTAAACGTGAAAAGTCGGTAAAATTGTTAATGCAAGAAAAAGAAATGCATGGTTTTTTTTTCTTTTAAAATTACAGATGCCTTTCGTAACGTCGTGCGCTTTTCTTCACGTTGAAGTTTTACTCGTGGGTTTCGGGAAATTCGTGCGAATTCAATTTTTACACTCGGATGATTAATGTTTTGATCAGATAGTTCTCTATTTTTATTAATTCTTTTATTTACTGGAACCGGAGGTGCAGAATGGCCATTTTGAAAGTGAAAATTTTGCAAGAAGTCAGTTGAATTATTATTAAATGGAAGGAATATGGATGATTTTTTTCCATTTAAAATTACAGGAGCTCTTCGGAAGTTTGTGTCTTTTTCTTCTGGTTGAAATTCCGTTTGTTGATTTGGGAAAATGTGCGAGGATTCAGAATATACTTTGCGATGACCAATGTTTTTATTAGACAATTCAGTATACTTTTTTCTTCTGTTACTTATTTTAATAAGAGGTGGTGAAGTGGTTCTTAGATATTGAAAAGTAGTAGCAATACTACTTTCTCTTTCAAGATTAGCTTCTGTGCTGTCTTGGAAATCATACTTCAGATAACTATTACTTTTGATTGCTGGAACAAATCGTTGAAAATTCTCCCGAAATGTTCTAACATGTGGTTGGTCTTGAAATCTTTGACTGTAGTTAAAGTCCTGAAGTTTTTCATTGTTATTTCTTTGGTCAAACATAGATCTTCCCCCTTGATCTGCGAGTGTTGGATTTCTTGAATATCGATTAAATTGAAGAAATTTATTGCCAGATGATTGATTTGGATTAATATGATAGAAATATCCATCAGAATTTTGTTTTTCTGTGTTTTGGGATCCAATAATAAAAAATTGTGACCATTTTGATTCCTGACTTGTGAAGTCATCGACATCGCTTTCGCATTTTATCATATGAACTAAGTACCTTAGAATGAAGAACCACATAACACTTCGTATTTTAGGCATCTCGATATCCTAAGAAAATGAAAAAAAAAAAGTATTTTTAATGTGATATACAGGCGAATTTTATACAGCTGGTTGAACAATATTTTATATTTATATGAAAAATATGAGAGATATATAAAATTTAAAAATGTTTTAATTCTAGTCGAAAATGCTTCCATTTTTCAGTTTATGACAACTTTTCTGTTTTGATAACTTTTTAAATTATGTTTTCGTAAAAAGAACTCCGAGTGATTTAGCTAAAACTATTATTAAAGTATCCAACTACCCTAAAGTCATAATTTTTTTCAAAAATTGACAAATTTTTTTATGATTTTATTTTATAGGCCATCTTATTAGCTTAATAAAAATACTATGCTTTTTATTTTCCATTCACTAGAACAAAAACTACAAGTGTTTTAATAAAAGAAGATGTCAAACTTTAAAATGCGTTTTACTCGAAATGTGTTTTTTTTTTTGAAAAACTCAAACGAGGACAGCGATTGTTCAAAAAGTTTTGAAAATAATTTGCTGAAATTTTTTGTAAATGTTTTGTAGAACAGTAGAATTGTTTTGGCCTTCAGATTTATCAGTCACTGTTTTATTTCAAATTTTACAGTCCTTTATGTGAATATAATCACTGTTTTTTTTTAACTAATTCCATATAGTCACTAAGATAGAGTGCTCTAGTTTTTGTAAAAATTAAAATAGCTATTATTTTGAAGGTCATTTCAAACATGAATAACAAAGTAACACTAAAAAATTGAGAATTTGATCAAAAAATTTTTGTGCAGAACGGGCCCCGTTTATGTAATTTTTTGTACATTTTCAGCAGTTATTTCCCCTTTTAATAATGATAAATTTTTTTTCTGTTTTCAATTTTACGATTTTTCCTTAATATATACTAAATAAATCTAAAAATAACAAACAAATTTTCATATCTCCATTTTTCGAAAAAAAGTTGTCGCAAGTAGTCGGATACCTTAAATGTGTCTATTTTAAATTACTACCAAGACTTTTTATTGTTATTTTTGACAAGCTAATAAACCTCTGTTATATATAAGCTAATTACTATTCCATTAAAATTTTTCAGATAATTTATACTTTGTTTATTAACATTGTGCTTGAACTACAAGCAAGGCTATTGGAAACGAACATTATTCTAAACAGTACAATAAAGTCATAAGAGTGACCACGTGATTTAACTCTTAGATTTTCAGATTGTTTCACTAATGCTTATAAGACGCATTTTAGATTACATTCGGATGCTCCTATTATAGCTAACATTTTCTATCACATAAAAGTGACGAAAAAATATTCGAATCTTACGAAATTACTTATACACGCTCCTTACGAGAGAATATGCAAATGACTAATTTTTGGTTAGCTGGAGTTTCATCGCATTGCAGCAAAGCATCCGGATGGTGTACAAAACAGTCGAAGCTAAAGCATAACTTCAATGCTTATGTGACTCCGTCGACTTACGTAGAATGTACCAATGCATCGCACAAGGATTCATCAAGAGTATGACCAGCATCAGTTTGTAACTTGGAAAAGGTTGAGCGCTCTGATTATTTCGTCAAGTATAGATAAAAATACACTTCTAATGTGTTAATTAGTAGTTAACTGTCCATGAACTTCAAGTGTTTCGCAGATCTAATACATTGTAGACGCTGAATTACTTTTTGGGATTTTCTTTCAATGATAGCCTTAATGGTAGTCGTAAAAATTATTGTTCTAACAAATCTGCTAATCTTTTTCCGAAAGAAACTAAACTTTAATTCGGAGAAATATATTACTTAATCTAAATTATATAATTATATCACACACACACATATATAAATGTTATAAAACATTTACTTCTTTTGTGATCCCCATTTTTTTAAAAAAATTTAGATATTTCTTATGAAATAAGTCTACATATGTTCAATTTTGTGAGATTCTCATTTATAATTTAAGCATTAATGATATGAAAGATATTTGATGAAAAAATAATTGTTTCAAACTTGAAGCAAAATACCGTATTTACTCGAATCTAGGCTGCCCTTTTTTCCCCAATGTTAAATCTACTGATAAGTTGTTGCGGCTTAGAATTGAAGGGAAAAAAATTCGCTGGATGGGACAATTAGAGAAATTACGGTTTCGTGTATGTATATTTAAAAGTTTATAATACTGGTAAAATGACTAATTATTCACTTCTTATCAATTTTCCTTTCAAATTTATTTTACTTTTGTAAAACTGGACGTGTCTCCCTCACCCGATAAACCATATTACACTATGTTTCATTTTTCACAAAAAATTGTTGAGAATTTGTGGTGCATCTTAGAGTCGATGACTGTGTGCTTAGATTCGAATAAATACGGTAAAATCTTTTATTTTTGAAAAGCTTTTAAGGTGTTGATCTACAGTACGTTATTTTTCAGTCAATTAAAAGGAAATTTGAAAACAAAAATATGGGTTTATTAACTGTCTTAAAATAATGGTTGTTGTAAAGTATAGATAATTTTTTTAATTAATTGCTTTCGCCCTCACTTGAATTAATCAGATAGAGCGATATATCTGCGGAAGTTTAAGAAATATTTAAGAAAGCTGCCGCTTTATGGCGCCACGTTCGTTTTTATATTTAGATCTATCTACCTGTTTCTTCCGAAGTGACTTATCAAAAGCAATGTTTCGATTTAGAATAAATATAAAAAGTTGTTTATCTGACATTCGTTTTCATTTTTAACTAAATTATTTAAAAATAAATAAATTTTTTTTTCAATAAGCTTGGAATATTAAATTTAAACAAGACTTAATTGCAATCACCTTTCATAGAAATACAAAAAAAAAAAAAAAAATTATTAACACAGAAACGTTTTTAAAAATATAGAATTAACGCACTTTTATTTTGTTTTCAGTAAGGTAATAAGAGTTAAATTTACAAATAGTAAATTCATGAAGAAGTATTCATAAACACACAAAACAAACAAAAATATAGGTATTTGTACCTTGGGATAGGAAAAACTTTTCCTACTTTTTTCTTCTTGTTTCAATTTTCTTATTGAAATTAAATCTTCAATTTAAAAACAACAAAGCTAAAAAAAAAAGTATAGAATTTAATAAATAATTGTATGTATATATATATGTATGTATAATCTATAAAAATACATATACAAATGGTTATAAACCTAAGAATAACCAGTCAATACATACATGTTACCGATAAAGAGTGAAATTCGTTATTTCATAGAATAACTAAGTATTTCATGAAATAACTAGACAAGTCAGTTAAAGTACATAAAAATTATTGAATTCTACGCTTTAACTAGGCACTCTATATAGAATAACGATTACTTGATTGTTAAAGTATGAAACACGGCACTCGAAAGTTATTTGAACTGGTTCTAGTTGCTTTTAGTCAATTTTGAGCCTCAATTCACAGTGTCATGGTAGCAATCCTTGCTCTAACAAATAATGAAAAGTAAAATAAAGGTATTTCATAAAATTTAAATTAATATTATCTTACATTTTTGTTTGAAAAAGTTTACACAACGTTTTTATGAAGCAACAGTTTTTCTTCTCAGCATGTAGTTTTTTTTATAGTACTTAAGTACATCTCTATTTCTGCAACATATTTTTCCCCCTTTCTGTTTGACTTATGTTAGCAATATGAGCCATGATAACTTATATCTCATCTGCTTTTCCTTATTATTTACTAATTAATCATCCGCAGTAGGGATATAACGTATTTTTCGATCAATCAATTTCAATCAAACATTATTTATGATCAATCAATTTATAAAATAACTTTGAAATTGTTTATTTTCACTTTAAAGATTCATCACTAGTTATTTTATAGAATAACTAGGCCAGGGGTGGCCAACCTTTTTACGAAGAGTGCCACTTTCAGATAAAAAAATATTTATCATGCCACTTCCAACTTTTCACACAAATTGAAAGGTGCAAAAATGTTGAGTGAGTTAGTGAATATTAATGTCGCACTGTTCAGCTACACGAGGGCTTTTGGCGACGGACCTCGCACTTTTGAACCATGGTCAAGTGATGAGGACGACACCTGAGTTGGCACCCCCGCCTCCTAATTACCACACCAACGGGAGGACGTTTGAGCTCTAGACAGATTTGACGTGCATCGCTGCCCTACACGACGGGTCTTTAGTGGCACTGGGCACATGTGCTATGCTAGTTACGATCGATACCTTATACGATCGTGACATGCTAGTTACGATTCGATACCTTGACCACTAGGCAACTGTGGAAAAATGTTACTTTTAGGCTTATTATGTAATTTTTACACAAGCACAATTTTAATGCACGTCTAAGTGATGGAAATTTTAAAATAACATAATAAATGAGGCAAAGTATAAGCTTAGACATTATTGTTAATCAGTTCACTTAATTTTGGATGATATTTTGATTTTGTTATGTTCATAATAGAAAACGTTTGCTCAGAAACGTACGTTGATTCAAATCTACAACAATAACTGACGCTTAAATGGTGTAAATTTGAAAAATTACAAATTTCCAAAATTCAATAGAATTCCTTATATTTACTGTTCATTGTAGCACAGAGTGCCGTGAGTGAATATTAACGTCTCACTGTTCAGCTACACGAGGGCTTTTTGGCGACGGACCACGTAATTTTGAACCATAGTCAAATGACGTGGGCGACACCTGAGCTGGCACCCCCTCTCCTAACTACCACACCACACCAACGGGAGGACGTTTCAGCTCTCGACAGATTTAACGTACATAGCTGCCCTTCACGGCGGGTCTTTAGTGGTACTGGGCTCGAACTCATGACATGCCTGCCATGATTTGATACCTTGACCATTGGGCTACCGCAGCCCCTCTCCTAACTACCACACTACACCAACGGGGGGAATGTTTGACCTTTCGACAGATTTGACGTGCATCGCTCCCCTACGTGGCGGGCCTTCAGTGGTACTGGTCTCGAACTCACGACACGTCGGTCATGATCCAATACCTTGATCACACATCACTTGGCTACCGCGGCCACAGATTGGTGCTGTAGACAATAATTTTGATTTGGATTTCAGGGGGATAACAATTAACATTTTGTAGAGAAATTGAATAAAGGATTTGTGAAAAGACCTGCATTTTTTATCATTTTGAAAATCATCAAATCTATTACTGAAAGAATCCTACGGTAAAATGATATTAAAATTTTAAATCTATCACAGGGATAATAGCCTTTGTTGTTCTATATCCCACAAAACCTGAACTGACCAAATCTATCACAGCTCGGAGCACACTATTTGGTAGATAGTTCCCGCATTGATGTGAAACACATGTTAATTTTTTCCCTCCAAAATATTAAGACGAAAAAAAAAAGTTTGTCCACAAAAGAAGCTATACGACTAACCAGGGTAGGAAAAATACAGTCTTTTCTCTGTAATCATAAATTTAAATTATTTTAATGTCCCACATAATATCGCTATATAAGAAAAGTTAAATCATATAGCCAATCTTCATTCTAGAATAGCAAGTACTCACTGGGCACTTCAATGTTTTCCCCCGGATATTTTAAAATACGTTTCCTCAAACTATATAATCTCGCGTGTGAAAAAAGCTTTGAAAAGCCAATTCGCACAGCAATACAGGTGCATTCTCTACACGATAAATTTTTATTGTAACTCATTTAAGTGTATTTAAAATAAATTTCGAGGAGGGGTTTGTTGTCTAAGATAACCATATTTCAATTAAATTGTTAAAAAATTAGTATTTATTATCTTTTCTGTTTTTTAAAATTTTTTTAAGTCTTCGTGTGCCACCGTCGCAACTTCGTCGTGCCACACTGTGGCACACGTGCCGCGGGTTGGCCACCCCTGAACTAGGCAAAGTATGAAATCTTTCATTTATTATATACTTTAGCTGACTTGTCTCGTTATTTCATGAAATATCTAGTTCTACGAAATAATTGAATTATACATTTTAACGGTAACATATATATAATACACGTGTCACTAAGTACACATTTAATGAGGTTTATGAAATTAAAGTTATATAATAATTTTATTTATTTTACATAAAGGAAACAAATTTCAGTAAACATAAATTTATATCTAAAATTCAGTGCACTGCAAGACATTTTTGTGTTCATATTATTGTAAAATTTTATCATTTTAATGCAGGGATAAACGAAACAGAATGTTCTTTTTTCTTTCAAAAAAGAACCAGATAGATCTTTTGTTCGCCATCACTGTTTAGGTATTATTATTCATCTAGTTTGTATATTTTAAGTTATATTCCTTGTCTCTAAACCTAAGATAATTTCAAAATCAATATAAAACTGTACATTAAAATAGATTTAATTGTAATTAATCAATATAATTCCCTTTATATAAGCCATAATAGAGTTCTTTTATTAAAAAAATTATTTGTGACTGATCAAATTGATGTATGTATTAAAAAGTAAAAATATACAGCCGGACCTCTCTATTTAACGAAGTCGCTAAATCCGGAAAAAAAGATCATTATATGGAAAATTCGTTAAACAGAGATTCATTTTTTAATATACTTAAGACCATATAAAACAATTTTAAATTCCTAAACACTATGTATTGTTTAAAAAAGTCATTATTCACATTTTTTTTTGAGAAAAAATAATTAATCTCTCTTAATTTTATATACTTTACCCATCAAAAGAAATCTGCGAGAACAAAGGGGGAAAACATTGTGCAGAAATACACTGTATTTTAAACTTTAAAAAATAATTTTATATTAAAAGTAATGAGAGAGAGAGAGAGAGAGAATTTTTGAATAACATTTTCTAAGCCTATAAGTAACTTTAAACATACATTATTTTATAACCAGTAATTTTAAGCGTACACTACTACAAGCGTCCTTAAATTTAATGATTGATAAATTCTGTTAATTTTACTTGAATTTTGTTTTGAAAAATTATGGCAACTTCATTGCTCTAAGTGAGTTAGGCACCCGGTAAACCATTTCAAGGCCATTGACATCATAAAATGTGTTAAAAAAGAGAATAATTTGAAAAATGTCCAGAAATATGTTAAAAATAGGGAGAGAAAAAAATCGAATCACGAGAGGAAAAGTTCGTTAAATAGAAAATGTACTTTACTATTTGTGTGTGTGTGTGTGTGTGTGTGTGTGGAGGTTATTTTACGAAGAAAATTGTAAAATGTTCCTGGTTCCAGGAAAAAGTTCACAAAATAAAGGTTCGTTATTTGGAGGTTTGACTGTATTTAAATATAGCATAAAATTATTTGTGTATTTATTGCAAACCTTTGTATTTTACTACAATGGATGAGATTTTTTTTTTACCAAATGTCGATTTATGACATGCATGAAATGGGTTTTATACTCCATTGTCTTACTATTTTAATCGCTGTGTATATTTAACATAATAATCGTGTACTTCTTTTGATACTCTTTGGAATCATCTTTATTTGTGCATTATTTTCTCCTTTAACAAAAATATTGGATATTTTTTTTCTTACTGTTATCAATCATCTGATTATTTATTCAAAAATTTATTTATTTCTTTTTTACCTTTTGATAAAAATGGACCAGAAGAAAACAATAACCAATCTAAAGTGTAAATTGTTTATTTTACTAAATTAAATATTCTACTAAACAACTGGGAGATTTTAAATCTAAATAAACACGAACACTTAGCTAAGTAAAAATGAAAAAAAAAAATCTTTTTGCCAGGGATTTGTATTCCGAAATAAAAGTGCCAAAGCTAATCTTAATAGAATTTTTTTTTTTAGACTTCCCACTCTATGAATAAATTTTTTTTTACTGTTTTTCTTTGATCAGAGCTCTTTTTCGATTAAATAACTTTTTTCTTCTTTCGGTGATGCATTATATAAAAGCCGAAATTGCAAATGATTTTTGAATCAAATAATCCTTACTTCATATGCAATAAAATAGAAATAGGTAGAAAACAATACGTAAAATTAAGACTAAAAAAGCCATGATTCGCTCTTTCTGTAAGATACGTAATTATTTTATACATCAATACAAAACACAATCACATTCAAACAACATGACACAAATAACATTAATTAAAATTATATATTTTCAAAAACAAAAGTTTTTCGAGCAATCAAAAAAAATTATACTTATAAATATATCTGTACTGCACAATGTATTTGATAATTAATTGGTCAATACTAGGCAAGAACAGGTTTAATAATTACTAGCGACTTTCATGGGTTTGTCATATACAAAATTTAATACTTATCTTGATAAATTGTACGGTTTACAATTAAAATCGTGTGCTGTAGTTTTAGCGTCATAGTGCATTATTATTGCATTCAATACATTGTTATTGTACGGAGGTTAGACGCGATGAAAATTAGGATTTTAAATTGGGTCGCAAACATTGAAAGTTTGAGAAGCACTGCATTAAGGAAATACACTTTGCGTGAGGCATAAGGTTATGCTTTAATACGTTGTTAGCAGTGCCAGTTTATCTATTAGGCGCTTGGGGTGGGGGCACAGGGGTCCAGAAGGGCCCGAATAAGTTGGACTTAACCAGATTTTCTGGACATAAATTTCTATCCTCCAGTGCCAAGGGGGTCAAGATCTTCTGCGCCCTGGGCCCGAAATTAGCTTAATTCGGGACTGGTTGTTAGAAAAACACAAGTTGTTACATCTAGTAGCATTTGTTTACCTTGAGCACTAAACATGTGCAGCTGACAGTAGCAGGTTTGATATAATCTGAAACAGTGGCATACACAGACCTCAGTTATGGAAGGGGGCGGGCACCTTCTATTAAATGCGTAGACGAAAGCGCCGAAAGGTAATCTTTATGGTAAAAATTAAAAATCTGATAGTCTATGGAAGGGTTGAGCCCCCATCCCCTTGTGTAAGCCACTAATCTGACACATCATACCATAACTTTAGAAGCTTAACGGTATGACGATTACAACGCTACAATAACTGTTTTTCTTCAAGTTACCTCTCATAGATATGGAATTCATATTGCAGTTTATACAAAAAGCAACATAAGTGTCTGAAAAAAATTATAACGGGCCATCTCATGTAGTTTATATGCGTCATTTAAAATACCGTTGTAACATCAGATGTGTGTTTCACAAAGTTAAAAGGCCGTACTACTCCGTTCCTTATTTAGAGTTATCAGTTGGCATCCCAAATACCTTAATTTTTATGCTGATATAATGACATAGTTACGTGACCGTACAGATCAAATGTCGCTATTCTCTTGAGACAATGTGTCGAAGAATATATATTTTTATTTCGTTCCACAATTGCTTTTCGAGGATTCATTAACTGCATATTTACACTTCAGTAATAAGATTTGATCACGAGACAAGTGATAGCAAAATAAGATAATCTGTTGATGAAATCATCCCTCTCTCTCTTTTTTGTGCCCATCATAAGTATACCAATGATGAGGCTCCGATATGTTTTAATTTGAATTTATTTTTCTTTTACAGAATTCTCACTCGGATTCTTTACTGAAACAAGCAACGTAGAAATGCGATTTAATATACACAAAATCACTATTATAAAGTTCTTTTAATATTACTTTACTACAGAAAATTTATATAGTATCCATAATTTGCATGTAAATTGACCATTAACTTAACTCAGTGACACAACAGCCCATAAGGGCCAAAGCCTACTGTGCCCATCTCAGTGTACGTGACCTTTGGCCCTGAGGTGCATGTGCAGATGTTCCTATCAGGTGGTCAGTCTGACGTAAAACCCCTAGTGTTAAGTCCCCAAGCAAGCTTGGTACTCATTTATCGACCCACTGAAGAGATGAAAGGCTGAGTCGACCTTGGAGTTTGAACCTTGGACCTGTGGTGTAGAAGCGCGATTCACTACCACTCAGCCAGGAGGCCTCAAAATGACTATTGTCTATCAAGAACATTTTTTTTTTTTTTTTAAAGTAGTAATTTGAGGCAAATAGCTGGAAAAGAGATTATTTGGAATTATTGCAAAAAATGCTATTATTTCAGATGTCTTTGTTTTGAGGCTGCTCAAATATTTTAAGTAAATGTATTTTAAATGTTTAATTTTCTTACAGGGATATGTGTGTGTGTGTCTTTTTAGAAAAAATTATTTTATGAGCATTAAATTTCTTTTATAGAAAATTTTAATACAGGTTTACTTTGTATGTAACGCACTACTATAATTTAAAAATACATTAATTTGCTTATTTATAGCTATTGCAGATGAAATTAGAAATTAGAACATTGATGAAGATTTAACACAAAAGAAAATGCGTGTGGAAAAAAAAAGTGCAAGCGCAGTAAATATGTAAGCAAATTAGAATTTACTCTTGAATTTTGATTTTGAACATATTCGTTTTATACTAACGTTTCGAAGTAAGCAAGTTTTATTGACTGGTGGTCTCCGTTGACTAGAAGTTTTTGTAAAATGAGAGGAGAATAAAGCATGAATATATATATATAATTAAAGAAAAATTAAACATTATAGTGTATTTTAAGAAAAATGTTGTAATACCTTTAAAATAGCTCATTATTATTTCAAATATTATACGATTTTCCGATGGTCACGAGCTTCCTACCTCAGACATATAGAAAAGCTCGAGCGTTTCGTATTTCATCAAAAATTGTCACATTAAGTTTAAAGGGTGTCCGCACATTAAGTCGAGTCAACTTTTCATGTGGCATAGTGTGAAAATTTGGTGAGTGAAATCCTCCCAGAAATCGACCTTATTTCGACAGTATGAATGTCCATTACCAATACCCTGTAATAATGCTTTCATAAAATGATGATATGAAACAAGTAATATAAAAAAAAATTTATTTTAGTTACTTTTTATTAAATAGTTACAATTAATATAAATATGTATATACATATGACAAAATCACAATATTAAGTGACAAAATAGAAAGCGATTTTTCTTGCAATTTTCCTTTCTATATAGGGTGTTGGACTATTATTTTTTGTTTGTTACTATTTATTCATTAATTAAATTTAATCATTCTAATAAAATGGTAGAGAAAAAAAGAAACCACATTCTCAGAAATTAGGCAATCCTAGTTGGAATTCGAACCCACGACCGTTGGATTAGAAGTCCAACACGCTATCCATTGTGCTACAGGGACACAATGAACGATTTTCCTTTCTATATATGTTGTTGGACTATTATTTTTGTTTGTTACTATTTATTCATTTTTTATTTTAATTGATGAATTAATATTTGAAAAAACTGTATTAACATCCAGTGTCATCCTCTACAAGTTTAAAAAATGTATTTAAACTTGAATAGATGAATAGAAAGTATTTTATTAACAATTGGAAATTTAAACAAGATATATATATATATATATATATATACAGAGAGAGAGAGAGTGAACTAATGGTAAGAATTGAATAAAACAAAAGCATCACTATTGTCCACTGTTTATTGGGTGTATCACAATTCTTCGCAGTAATTGCTTTAATCACAAATAACAAAGTTTTATAATTAATGCTATTTGTAACTATGTAAAAATTTCTTTAACAAAATTTCGCTCTCAACTAATTAACTTAATAAATACTACATATTTATTGAAATTTACTTAACACGACTGACCTTTATTTTTCGTTTATCATTAATACTGTTTATTCTTTTATATCTATCAATAATTTTGTTCATGAATGCAGCCAATATGAGGAATTTCTTCTTTTTATAAACTCATAACAATAAATCAGCTTTTCTCATCGATCAGTTTCTTTTAGAGTACTATTTTATTTATTTTATGTTTTATTATAAAAGTAATTAGCAATTTTTCATGCTCGGATTTGAAGACCTCTAGTGTTAATTAATGAACTTTTTTACATGTGTATTAGATAAATTCCCTCGTTTTTTTGGAATGTAAGCATTTTTGAAATTCTCGTAAGTCAGCTCTATGAGTTTGTATTGAGCCAAACTTGATAAACTTCATCTATCATTAAAAAGACTTAAAATTATGCTTGCTTGCAACTGGTTGTAGAGAAAATAATCAAACGGTAAAAAAAAGGAAATGTGTCTGAAATCGACTAATAAAGCTTTATAGAGAGATATAAAAAGATGTTCTGTTAAAGATTGTATTGATTTTATGTTATGAGACCTTTTTACGTTTAAAAGAGAATACATATATGGAGACACACACAATTCTTTTCCTTATAATTAATTTCTCTCTTTCATAAGTAAGATACCATACATTGAAAATCTTGGGACGATAGTGGCAAATTATTTTTGAAGAATTACGATGGTGTAAAATTTTCTAAGAAACAACAAGACTATCATAGTAGAATGGGTTGATAGAATGATTGGTTAAGGATCAACAAGACTATCATAGTAGAATGGGTCGATAGAATGATTGGTTAAGGATCAACAAGACTATCATAGCAGAATGAATTGGTAGAAAGATTGATTAATAATGTTGCGCATCTAAACAAACAGGTGGGCTATGGGCGACAGACCTCGTAATTTTGAACTTTGGTCATGTGACAAGGATGATACTTAGCTGGCACCCCACTTTCCAAATCATAGCAGAATGAGAATTTCATCCTGGTACAACAAGTTTAAAAGTATAATCAATATTAGTACTTAAATAAAATATACAGATCGTTGTTTTTAAAAAAAGCATTTACGTAGCATACTTTACTTCAGAACATGTCAATAAGTAATTTATTTTATAACTAAAAATCACTCACTACTGCGGAAATTCTATGATTAATACCGAATGTGTGTGCACTCATCACGAGGTAACGTAAATAGTTACAAAAAAGTATCATAGAATTATATAGAAGTTTTAAGGAAATTTATGTAGATAATAATAAACTGTTAGGAAAATAACATGTCATTTTGGAAACTAATAAATCTATTCCACTTAAAATGAAAATGTTAAATTAGTACACAGAATAGTGTTTATTATTTATTTCATAATGATGATTATTATTTTAGTTTTCGATTATATATATTAAATTCTGATAAATTACATTCTCATCCAGAAATCTTCAATTGTTCTTTTGAAAAAAGAATAAGATTTCTAAGTTACAGTCTGTTAAATTTTTTATCAATTTTGATTTATAAACAACTATTTTATTCTAAATTAAGAAGGAACCTACTCATAAATTTAACAAGCTATCTTTAAAAGAGTTCGAAAATAAAAGGAGGCAATCGTGTTTTATACCATAAAATAAATACATATTTAAATTGCAAATGAAAAAAAAAATCTTATGTTTTGTGTGAAAACCCTCAAAACTTCTACAACATATATATATAAACATTAAGTATACTTGTGTAAGTACCTGAATTCTATTTGGTAATATATATTATAATCATGCCTATATAAACAAATATAACTTACGGTAAATTATACACATATATACTACTACCACTGCTCAAAAAAATTAGGGGAGCACATGGATTTAATGAAATAAGGTAAATTTTTCTTCTGGTATTTGATGTAAAACAAAATGTCCATAGTCTAAAGTGCAGCAGAAAATAGAAGAAAACTTTATACGCAAATCAACGCACATGGGGTTAAAAACCAGAAAAAGGAAATAAGTGCAGAAATCGTGATTTCGGTAGGAGCTGATGTTTTTCTTTGTCTCAGTGATGAAATTTAACCTTTCAGCTGTTATTTTGAGAAGCCATGACTGCAAAATGTCAGAACAACGTGATCTACCAGAATTCATGGCTTGAAGTACTATCGGAAGACTGGAATACGGGGAAAGATATGTAGCGGGAGCTGTTGGAGTGGCAAGAAGTGTCATTGCAAGACTGTGAAATTGATTCAAAGAAACAAGGAATGCTCGACATCGGTCAGAGCAATGTCGTCCTACCTTAGCAAATAATGATCAATGTACCCTTTTAATAGCTCGTCAAGACATCAGTCAATAAGACGCAGATTGAAAGACAGTTTCTTTTGGTAGCAGGACGAAGTGTTTCTAGACAAGCAATCCGAAATGGGCTTTATGCTTGTAGGCCAGGGGTGACGAACCTTTATGGATCAACGTGCCATTTTTTTCTAAAGAAATGTTTAATGAGGTACAAATAATTTTGACTTGTTATTATTGGGAAAATGTATTAAAACCAAATACTAACAACTCAAAACTCTATTTTCTACGAAAAAATAAATTTTGCACTGTATAGTAGTAAATATTTTAGCTATACGTATAATTCAAATTTAAGTAACATTAATGTGACTTCTGTTGTTGCAAATTAGATGACGAATAACTTATATTGGGATTGTAAGATGCTACTTTTAGTAAAATGCATGCTGAATTGGAGTCATCTCCCAAACGGCTTGTAAGCGAGTCTTTAATGTTATTCATCTTACAGTAATAATACATTACATCATAATGACTCGCAGGCATAGGTAGATAAAAATATGGTAAAAATAGAATGGGCCAGCTTCTTCAAACAGTTAAATGTATCTGGAATCGAATTCAAAATTTCATGTTTTCAAAATTTTGTTACTGGCATTTTTGCTTATATTGCTTCTTAATCTTTTTGTTTCAATCAATTCCAACTTTTTCCTTGTTTCAATACATTTTTTAATCCATACTTAACTAGACTGCAAATCAATCAGTTACATTTCAAATTCTTCAATTTCAAACCAATCGGATTGGGACAAATTTGATTTATCAAATGTAGTAAACTTGAGCATTTCATGTAATTCTTCGAATTAAGAAATTCTCGCTGAAAATTCTTTGACTGAAGAATCAAATACGGAAATAAATTCTTCAATAACTTTTTCTTCGTCTAATTTCTCATGTACATCTAATACTTCATAGTGAACTTAGTTATTTTGAACTAAAATGCAAAACCTTTTGATCGCTGACGTGCCCAAAATATTGTGTCGCGTGCCATCAGTGGCACGCGTGCCATTGGCTCGCCATCTCTGTTGAAGACCAATGGTGTGTATTCCGTTGATAGCAAGACACCATACGGCTCGAAGAAAGTGGGCTAATGAAGATCGAGATTGGATGCAAAGTGATTGGAGTCAAGTGCTGTTCACGGGTGAATCCCGATTCAGTTTAGAGTGTGACACCCGATGTGTTTTGGTATGGTGAGATAGGGGCTCTCGAAATGACCCTAAATTCGTTCAGGAAAGATCACATTACAGAAGAGGTGATTTGTTGGTATGGGGCTAAAATCAGCATATGCCAACGTACTGGCCTGCATATCGTTTGGGGTGGCAGTTAGACGATTCAAAGGTATGAAGGCACCAGGTCGTACCTTGTATTGCAGCCATTCGTGATTCCTTTCTTTTAATGCATGATAATGCCTGAGCTCATACAGCTCGTCCCATGAAGAGCTCTCTTGAAGCTGAAACTATACAGAGTATGGAGTGGCTAACGTGCTCTCCTGATCTTAACCAAGTTGAGCATGTTTGGGATACCCTTGGAAGACACTTTAATACAGGACCAAGGCCTCCTGTTACTGCCCAAAACTTGGAGATAGCACTTCGTCAAGATTAGAATAGTATTCTCTTAAGTCTCATCGAAAATCTCATTGCAACTATGCAAAACAGATATGCGGCAGTCTTAGCAGTTTGGAGGGACCACACGTTGTATTAGACATCCTGTATCATTTTCAAAAATCAGTTTTTGGTCATTTACGTGCGATCCAATTGTTTCCCTGAAGCATCATTTCATGTTCTCTACACTATTCCAAAGGATTAATATTCCCATACAAGTGTTTCTTTGCTTCTTTTTTTCTGTATTGCATTTGTTACGCCTGTATTTTCCATTTTATGCAAGTGCGTGGCTATCCCGCAACGGTTACTTCATTTTTTTGTTTGCTCCCTAATTTTTTTTTTTTTTTTGAGCAGTGTGTATTAAAATAGAATTAAAAGAAAACAATTAGGACAAAATTCGTTCGTTATTATTTTCAATAAGTAAATTCACGCATCAATACTTTAATTTAGTTGAATGATATATATATTTCTTGAAAGAAAGTTTTTTCTGCTTTTTACTAAATATAAATATAAATCCGTAACAGAAGCAGATTGCTGAAAAGAGTTTGAATCGTATGGTATTTTTATAAATAGCACGCATTCTATTTATGCGAAAAGGGCAATACAATTTTTAAAAAAAGTAATAATGATATAAATTTTAAAGAGCATTCAGTTATATATTTGTATAGTAAAGATTATTTTAAAATCTTAAAAAAAAAAGGCTTTTAAAAAATTTGCTTAAAAGTCGTCAAATGTTTTAAAACTACAGTAAAATTTGCAATAAATACTGTTATTTTCAACAGTTTATGAAAACCATTTATGTTGATTTATTGAGGTGTTGCTCTTCGAAGCAACATCTCAATAGCCCTCGCGCTTCTTTCGAGTGCGAGGCTTATAAACACTCATTCGAAGCAACATGAATAATATTGGTGACGGATCTACCCTGGAAGGTAATTTAGAGCCATAATGAAGTCATGAGAACGGTAACTGAGATGACACTCTCCTTAAGCTTCCCCACCACGCCAATTAAATTGATTTGAATATATTTTTTAAACTGTTGCACTCTGAATCTGCTATTGGTGACGGACTTCGTAATTTCTAGCTGTTGCAAAGTGACGAGGGCGACACCTGAGCTGGCCCTCCACTCTCCAAAAAAACTTCACTTAAAAAGGAGCACCTTTAGTCTTCACAGAAAAAACGGGCATCAGCCCCAATGCACGGTATATCTTTAGTAGCACCAGAACTTAAGGCTCTTTTCGGCTAATATTAAAGAATAGGAGTCAAATTCGAAATATTTTTTTCAGATAAAAGTACTCAAACATTAATACTATATTCTGGCTTCACTATCCTGTAGAGAATCACTTACTTTATTGTACTACTCATTTTTATTCGATTGATACATTTTTTCTTTTATAAAATGTGTTTTGCATTTTTCTCCTATACCGTAATGCTAAATGAGCTATCCCTTTACATGTTAAAAAGAAAAACGGATTATTTATGAAATATTTTGAAATTTTAAAAAAAAATAAAACTATATTATAAACAAATGCATGAGTTACAATGTTACAAATTTTTGTAAAAATTGAGGCATTTTTTCCTGTCCGAAAATGTGCTTCGCGTTAAGTTCACACTGTCTCACATATGGCGAAAACAGCCTTAATCGCATAATCTGTCAGAAACAACGCCAACTACAAGTTCGTAATCTTGACCATTATGCTACCATGGCCGATACTAAGAAGCATTTATAGAAGTTGAGTACTTTAATTCTAAAATCTCTGGTACCCATTATGAAGATAACGATAAAGAAATAATTTTTTTACCATAAAAACTCTATAATCCAGTATGCATCCCTTTTATCGCATTTTTTAAAAGGAAAATATAGTATACTATAATGAAAGGCTTTCAAGTATGTCTTATTTTTCTCACGCTAGCGATGAAAGTATCCTTGATTTTTTTTAGACATAACATGAAAAAAAAGCACGCATTTGTTTTCGGATTTATTTTACATTAATAATTTCCGTACAAATGCATGAGCAACAAAGCTTTTGAAAATGACATATTTGGGTCAGAATAAACATCTGACAGGAAAATTTTTTAAAAAAATTCTTGAGCTAAGACAATAGTTCAAAAGGATCCGGTGGACCATGTTGGGTTACTAGGATGACGATTACGCAATGATATTTGACGCCTGTAAGAGTCCCTTTAGAGAAGATAATGCAAAATAATGTAATCTAATAGTATGTATCCTTTTTCAGATTTGAATGGTAAAGTGATGCAATGTTTTGGGCTCGTTAACAATATGGGTGAGGCTCAAAATATATTTATGTGTTTTGCAGTTGATTTATTCTTGACCTTTTGTGAAACTTCTGCATTGTTTTATAAAAATTCTTTTGTTGGTTTTCTTTTGAAGTTTCGCGGAATCAAAAAAACACAGTGCTCTTTGTTCGTAGTTCATCAACGTGAAAAATACACTTAACACCTTTTTACGTAGAAAAAGCCACACGAAAAGGGGGAGAGAGGAGGAGGGACAATGATTTGTATAGCAAAAAAGGGGATGTTCTCCACGTTATCCAAAATGAATGTTTGTAAACACCGCGATCGCTTAGTCGGCATAGTTGCAAACTCACACCCAGTGTTTTTCTGTCGAATAGTGGGATCGAATTCCCCAGTGCCACTAAAGACCATCAAAGTAGAGGGGCTGACGCCTATTGAATTTGTCGAGGCTTTAAGTCAGGGGTGGCCAAACTTTTTAGAAAGAGTGCCTCATTCAGATAAAAAATAATTAAGCGTGGCACACATCCAACTTTTCGAACAAAAGAAAAGGTGAAAAAATGTTATTTTTGGGTTATATATAAATATATATTATGTAACTTTTACGCAAATATAGCACATTTTTATTGCTTCTAAGTATTGGAAATTTAAGAACAGCATAATAAATTAGACTAGGCCCAGTGGTCGAGTGGTAGTGTCCAGGTTCTATTCCCTGGCTGGGCAAAGTCGGCTTAACCTTTCATCCCTACTGCAGTGGGTCGAAAAATGAGTACCAAGCTTGCTTGGAGACAAACACTGGGGGTATCGCTTTAGACTGACCCCTGTTTGGGACATCTGCTCATGCACCTCAGCGCCCAGTGGTTACGTATAGTGGGATGGGCACAGTAGGCCCTGGCCCTCATGGGCTGTTGCGCCACTGAGTTTGAGTTTATAATAAATGAGACCAAATCACAAACTTAAATTTTTATTGTTAATTTTGAACGGCATTTTGATTTTGTGTGTGTGTGTTGTGACATCTCTCGCGTTCTTCTTCTAACATAA
>BMAV01005778.1:362762-372773 GCA_019973955.1 Trichonephila inaurata madagascariensis | reverse complement strand
TCATCAAACCTAGCCCTAAATGAATCCAGCAAAATTGATATTAAATTTTAAAATCTAGCATAGTTTGGAGCATTTTCTACTTTGGCTGATAGTTCCTGCACTAAAGTGAAATATGCTAATCTTTTTTCTCCAAAATCGAGATGCAAAAGCTTGTTCACAAAATATATATGACCCGAACTAAGGTAGGAAAAATATAATCTTTACCTTGTAATGTTAAATTTAAATTATTTTAATGTTCCGCAATATCGGGGAAAAAAGCTAAATCTCATAGCCAATTTTCATTCTTGAATAGCAAGCACTCTCACTGGGCATTTAATTGTTTTCTTCCGGATGTTTTAAAAGACGCTCCCTTAGATTCCAAAATCTCGCGAGTGCACTTATTTTGGAGAACCAGTACACGCAACAATGAAGAAATATTCTCTCAACATGATAATTTTTTATTGTAATTCAACTAAGTGTACTTAAAATAAATTTTGAAGGTATTTTTTTTTTGTCTGAGACAACCGCATTTCAATAAAATTGTAAGCAAAAAATTTCTTTTTTATTATTATTTCAATTTTTTAATAAGTCTTCGCGTGCCACATTGCGGCACGTGTGCCGCGGGTTGGCCACCCCTGATCTAAATGAAATTGAATACACTTCTCAAGTTTATATTAAATATTCATAAGAAAGTCTTAAAAATATTCATAAGATTTGTAAATAGCTAAAATTGTTAACACCCATTATGAAATACATTTTCATTGTCACTATATTTTTCTAATTTAATTTTTCCATTTTCAGTCTTTTACTATTGAACATATTTTTAAAGAATTCATTGATATTGATTTTTTAAGGTTATTTTAATATATTGAGTTTAGTTTACTTTTATATGTCTTTTTATACCTTTTTTTTTGCTGATTTCCTTCTGATAAAATAAAATGTGAAGTGTAATTATCAGCTTTTTCCATGTTTTGGCATAAATGTATTTTTTTACTTTTACTTTCTCGAAAATATTTCAAACTGTTTTGTAAAGCATCTCTCAAGGCATTGTAAAATTTTACACATAACCGCTGATACAAAAATAAATGAATAATCAGAAAAGAGCCAGAGAAATTCCTCAAAAATCGAGTATTCGAATTATTTGAATGCTTAAATTTTAGAGTTTAAGCATTATGCTTATTTTTTGTAGAAAAAAAAAAGGCTTTTCTAATTTCCTTCACATTGATTTATTTATGGAAGTTTTAAAGAAATAAAGCAAAAATGTATTTATGGGAAAACCTTTGTGTCTTTATATTTCCCCTAGAATCATTTATTAATATTTACATTACTATTAATAATGTACGCATAATGTATCCATTTTTGTAATGCATCCAATATTCTTTTGAGCTTTTTAACCTATTTTCTCTCTTTAAAAGGTTAAATTATTTCGATGCAATGAACGCTTGAAGAAGTTTATCTTGGAAATTTTTTTTCATTAAAATATAAACTTAAACAGATGTGCTATGAAACATGCATGAAAATGTAAAAAAATCTA
The DNA here is from genome assembly GCA_019973955.1 of Trichonephila inaurata madagascariensis. NCBI lineage: Eukaryota > Metazoa > Arthropoda > Arachnida > Araneae > Nephilidae > Trichonephila > Trichonephila inaurata. The sequence goes on along the minus strand of BMAV01005778.1, from coordinate 371,260 downwards.
ATGTTCATTATAGGTAAATAGCTTTTGTCACTGATTAGAAATGTGAAACATAAATTTCAGAATAAACATTACCACTTCTTTTAAAACCCCATATTTTTTTACAAAATGCTAACATATACCATTCAGAGATTACAGATATTTTAATAATTATCGCTATACATTTTGAATATAAATGCTAGTAAATGCGCAAAATCAAAAAAATTTTCTATTTATCTTTCTTCTTTTGATTCCTTTGCATTTTGAAATGAAAACTTTCAAAATATTTTTAGCTTAAACAATAATACTAAAAACAAATTAAATAAAACTAAAATAAATTTGATGAATAAAATTTTTACTACCTTTCAGGCAATCCGACTGAAATTTCAGCAATGGATATGTGTGGAAAATACTAATAATAATATATCAATTTCACGAAATGAAATAATCCTAAGCGCGTGCGTTTTGTCTTGCCTATAATTTTTTTTTATTTCAGTGTTTCCAACATCTTTTTCAGATGTAGAATCTTTGATTCAACAAAATCCTTATTAAATTTATTGTTCATATTATAAATTTATTACGTCTGAAAATTAAAAACATTTAGTAATGTTATGGTTAAAGGTCAAAGATCAAACTGTGAATAGTGCGAATGGCGGAATCTGGAAATCGTTAAAGTTTGCGCAATGGCTCACAAACCAAATTTCTCTGGAAAGAATTTACTTAAATAAAATGATTTAATATAAATAAACGAATAATTCCTAAAGCAATTCTCATTTGTTGTACAATTGTTAATCTACAGTGAAGCAGATTACATCGCAATTTTAAATATTTCATAAATTCTTAATTAAATTCTTTTGAAAGGGGGTATATATGATAACAGAAGTGGAACAAAAAGTTTCATAAAAGGCGAAAAGAGATACTAATTAGCAATATTCATTGAACAAAACACTGCTTTTTTTTCTCATTTTTTTTTCTGTTATAAGATTATAAATATCACAACACAGGGGTTTAGTTATTTATATTAATTTAAGAAAACTGGGGAAATTTACTTGACGCCTCCTTTTCTAATATAACATAGTACATTTGTTTAAATAATAGTGGACAAAAACAAATTATAAACAAAAAAAATTTTCTTAGTGAGAAACCAAGTACCAATGAAATAAGTTATCAAAAGAAAGTTAGAATTCTTTAAAGTACGCAAATACTGCAAAGGTGTTAAGTAAAAGGTGAGCCATATCGTTTCTTTTAAATAACAGGTTTCTGCGTATTAATTCCAATCTGGTATATTAGGTTTCAGTGCCCCAAAATTTTGGAATATGTTTCTATTAACCTATTATATTTAAAACTATCATTTTAGAATAAATGCGACTATACTATATTACTCTCAGAATGTATCTCATGAGCTTATTACATTTGTTACATATCCCATGAGCCTATTACATTTGTTACATATCTCATGAGCCTATTGCATTTGTTACATATCCCATGAGCCTATTACATTTGTTACATATCCCATGAGCCTATTACATTTGTTAAATATACCATGAGCCTATTATGGCAGTGGTAGCCGAGTGGTCATGGTCACGAGCTCATGGCCAGCGTTGTTGAGTCGCGGGGTCGAAACCTAGTGCCGCTGAAGGCCCACCATGTAGAGGGGCTGTTTACACGTTAAATCTGTGGAAGCTCTAAGTCCTCCCTAAGCGAGAGGTGGAAGTTTAGAGAAAGGGTTACTAGTTCACATGTTGTCCTTATTACTCCATCACCTGACCGTGGTTTAAAGCTACGAAGTCTGTCTCCAATGGCCTTCTAGTTGCTGTATAGTGTAGTTATTCACAATAGATCGATTTCATCCTTTTCTGCTCTACTGATTGATTACATTGCATCATTTCTTCAAAAAGAATGATTCCAAACAAGTAGGTCAGTATATATTTACCATTCCCAATTCTTCACGTCAAAATTGATGAGCATGAGAGGAAATAGGGAAAACAATGTCAAAGAAATATAAAGCTGATGTGCATGAGAGGAAGTAGAGGAAAAACAATGTCAAAGAAATATAAAGCCTGAATTAATTTAAGGCATCAGACTAGGTTCGCAGGCCAATTTTTAAAAAAATTAATTTTCAGATTAATTTTATTGTTTTGAAGAACATAAATACAGGCTTAAAAAGTCATAATTATTAAATAAGTAACATGTATCACCTTTTGTTTTTGAAAAGAAAATTATTTTTATGAAATTTTAGCAAAAACATTTTCAAAGTAAAGAAAAACTTCATAAATAAAAATAAATTACACATACTGCAATTTTAATTTCATTCATATACTTCTTGATCCATCTGAAGTGTCGCAAACCGCAGGATAAAAGATGTTTTAAGAAATAAATATTTTATAAGCATTTAAATTTGATGTTAATGATTTTTCGTCAAAATTACTGTATGTTCTAAGCTAAAAATAGCTGTAAAATGCGATTAAATGTCACTGTCTTATAACCTGCGGTTTGTTACACTCTAAAGGGCTCGTAACATATATGTTACAAATTTCATTGAATTTTATTGGGTTGTTTTAGAGATATCCTGTTTTTCGTGCACAAATTATCAGAAAAATTTCATTCTTCAAAAAACGCATTAAAAATATTCTTATAAGTTAAATAAAATAAATGCTGTAAAAACAACTTAAAAAACTCTCTAGTTTTATGTATCAGTCCTTCTTACTCAATAATTGTTTCTTTTTTCCTCATGGCCCAAACAACACCAAACATCAAACACCTAAAAATCACTTTTTCCAACCTAGTTGGATACCTTAAGCAAATAATGTTATTGGTTTTATCAAAGGGAAAAATTCACTGAAGTTATGCATTATCTCTTGAACTGTAATTTAGATTATAAGGAATAAATTGATGATTCCTAAGCAAAACGACTAATCATAATCAGGTCCCAAAATGTTAAGCATCTAAAGTATCACCAAAATTATTTGCATGATACGCTAAACAACAAGGAATATTAACTAAAGCTCATTAAACTATTTTCAAAAAAATGTATTAAATATTAACATTATCATAAATGAATATTAAAGAGACATATTCCGATTCATTTGACAAAAATCGGTCAAAAAATCATATCTAATTTTTTTTAGCCTGAATTATTTTTTATATAGATTTCTATACTCTCACAAAATTTGAAAGCTCTAAGTCTAAAAAACGCAGAGTTGTGATAACTTTTACATTCGTTTTTATTTACATTCCAATGGCAAATCAAAACTTAAAACTGACTTATCTCAAAAAGATTAAATAACTAGTTTTCATTTAAAATTGTGTCTATACTTGGACTATTGTGTCTAATACTTGGACATTTTTTTCACTTGTTGCTAATAGTACTTGGAATAAAAGTTGGTACGCATTTTTCAATCAAAGCAATTCTTATTTTTAAAAAATTAATTGAATTTAGAATTCACACATTTTTTAAGGAATTTTCAATAAGCATTCATAAAAAGAAGTATTGTATGAATACTAATCATGTTATCACAAAACCCACAACAACTTCTGTTATACATACTTTGATGGACTTGTAAATCAAATTTCATAAATGTATGTCAATTTTTGTAGGAGGTGTAGCATCTTAAAATCACTTCGCAAATTTCAAGTTTTTCCCTTAAAAAATTAAATGGTTAGTTTTTTATGAACTTTTGAGCACAAAATCTGTTTTACATTTTACATACACATGAGAGGCAACCAAAAAAAATAATGAAAATCATTAAATTAAAAATTTTTGTGTAAATCGTACCATGTACCCTTAAAAAAATTCCATATCGTTTATTTTATCTAAAACAACCTAAATATATTTCGTCGTTTCACGCAGTTGGTATGGAAACAAATACTTAGTAACGGTCAAATTCTGTTACTCAGGATGAAGGAAATTGTACTACGAATCTGCAGGATGAAAACAAAGATGAATTGAGTAGCACTTACCTCTTTATGACCTGGAGGTTAAGCAAGTTTGTCGAAGCAAAGCACATTGAAGAATGGAGAATATCTCTGTCTGTAGGGACCTATATAGGCGGCCTTCAGGTTGTTCCCCTCCCCATAATTCACACGTCATTCCCTAGTCTTACAATCAGTTCACGCGCTCTTCTTGTGACCTCATCTTTGGGGATGAAACTTTCCTTTGCTCTTGATTATCTTTTTTTATGTTTTGTTTCTCAATTATTTCTATTGAGATTTTGGTAATACTTTACGGAGTAAAAAGGAGAAATCAAATGGGATATATCAGCAGTTTACTTCTTAAAAAGTGCATTAAAATAAATTCATGCAACTTATTGTGAGCTGTAATTTCAGGTGAGTTTCCTTTTCTTATTTATTCCAGTGAAGGAGTATCATTCCAGTAATAGGCTGCTTTTCGTTTTCTAGAGAAAAAGACAAATTAATTAAATAAAGGAACTTTTCATTAAAAAAAATATTTTGCATTTAATTTGGGTGGCTTAATGATTAATTTCCAATAAATGTTATTTCCTTTATTTAATGATCAATTTTGATTAGAGTTTGATATATATTTTTTTTAAATTATTTTTTAAAGGGGAATAAAATGTGTATACATATATATATATATATATCAAAAACGAGGGCTTCATACATTAATCAATATAATTGCTCAGTGAATTCATTCTAATCAATATTTCCTGCTGCAGTTAGCAAAGTTAAAACTCTAAAATTTATTTACAAATCTATAATTTTAAATTGTTATATGATTAGAGGGGACTTAAGACTCGGAATATAGAAGGAAGAAAGAACGATTTTAAGATGGACTTTACTTTGAGAGGGTTTCTTAAATATTATTAAATCCCTTTATCTACCGACGCGGTACTTATAAGTACCACTCAATTTAAAATTACATAGAATAACCATTTTTATGAATACTCTGACGGTGCTTAGCAGAAATATTTTCTTAAATCCACTCTTCCAAGATATATGGCAGTACGGGTTCTATGATGAGTATTTTAGCGGGGAAGGCGAAGAGTCTTAAAGCAGAAATTGCGTTTTCAGCTGACGGTGTTTTTAGCTGATTGCGAAGACATGCATTTTTGTTCCGAAAAATAGTTAATGTCAAAAGGTAAGTGTCTAATTTTTCTTTTCTTTTCTTTTTTTTTTTTTGTATGTAAATGAAAACCTTAGAAAATGATTTGACTATTTATTTTAAGTGAACAGTGTGTATAATTAATATTACATTTAAATAGCTTTAATTAATTAATTATCTCTAACTAATTAAATTTCCCAAAGTTAAGTATTTTGTTTATGTATATCCCTTAATTTTCAATGCAATGATTAAAAGAAAAACTGTTGTAATTCATAATGCGGTAGATAAAGGGTTAAAAGTTCCTTTAAGAGTTGCTCAAAGGATTAGCCATATATTTAAAAAAGATTCATGGATTAAAATTTTAAATTTTAGTAGAAATTTTAATAAATTTTAAGACTCACATACTTAATACTTAGGACAGTTCCCAAATTTTTAATAAAGTACTTCATTTTATTTAAAATTTTAAGTAAATTCATGAAAAAGAACTAGGCATTCGAAGTCAAAACTAAACTCAAAAATTCTACTTGATCTAATTAAAATAATAGTGTTCAGAATATTTCTTAATATAATTTCATTTTAAATTTCTTGAGTTTTTTTATTTTCTTATATTTAATAAAAAATGTTTTGAACAGAAAATATTGCCTTATAAATTAGCATAATATAAGTTATAGATAAAAACGGAGGATGCAATAACTAATTCTTAAAAATATTATGCATTTATTTTCATAGTTGATTTCATTCATTTAAAAGTATTTTACATTTTTCATTCAGAAAGAAGATAATCCGCTACAGTATTCAAGGCTCTCTTTTTTCAATTCATTGTATTCTCTTAAATATTTTTTAGAATAGCCTTAAAGGTGTTTTTTAATCACGTAATAATGTGTTATAAAGTTCAAAACTGTATATTTTTCTATTTTAATTAACTCTTTTAAATTAAATTTTATTTGTCACTTCTAAAATACCTTTATCCGGATTTTTTGTTTTTTTTTTTGTTTTGAAAACATTGCAAATAATTTGTATTTCATTTATTATCATTATATACGAAATAACATAATGCGATGTAAATTTTAAAAAATAACCATATTAAAGAAAAAAAATTTTATATAATCATTTATTTCTAGCTTCTCAAATCAGTCCATTCATTGAAAACAGTTTAAATAATATCTTAAATTCTTTCTAGAATCATATTTTTTTCTTTCTTTACTTCAATTCAATTAAATGAGATGTTTTGAAGTTGTATTGATAATATTTTAGTTCAAGATATATTTAGTAATATCCCTAGCGAGATTGTTTTAAAAGTAGCCACTTAAATTTTTTTTTCTTAAAATTCAAACCAGACACGTTCTTTTCTAAATGGCTTGCACAATCAAATTATACGTTTCTTCTGCTTTAATATGTAGAAATAACATGATTATATACTGAAGAAAAGCATTTTGTGTTCTTAAAAATTTACATACTCTCTCGTTCTAAATAAATTAACGAAAGATAAGTATCTGGGGAATTTAGATTTTCTCTTCAATTTCGCGCAATATCTTTTATGATAATTGCAGAAAAAGGCCTTTTTAATGTGATCCAGCGAAACAATATAATAGAACTTCAGCGAAATATTGCATTTTAGAAAACACTATCTAACATTTATTTTGCGCTTTGTTATATTTAAAAACCTATATCTTTTAAATTTTACTTATTTTTTTATTGTAATATTAAACAATTTTTAATATTTTTCATTAATTATGAGTGAGTGAATCTCTTTTTATTAAATAATTACAACGTCTGATATTTCCGATTACAGCAAATGATTTTTGTAATACATTTCTTCTTGTAAGGCTTACAAGATTAGTTCTCTGATTAATAATTAAACCGGACTTTTTCCGTCTAACTTAAATCTTTATTAAATTTTACAAATTGTATTGTGATATATTTTTTAGAAAATATAAAATACTCAATAAATAAAATAATGAACAGAGTAACTACTCAATCAGTAATTTGATTGCAAATACTATTAAGAGAGTTATATACTTTTGAAATAGTTATTTATTATTTGCAGTTAATCTATTTTACATGGTGTTTATCTAACATATAATAGAATTAACCACTGACGGAAGTCATTTTAGTTTTTAAAGATATAAATTTTTCACCAGAATGGTTTAAAGGGTTTTGATCAGTTTCTATGTCTCTTTAACGTGACAATCACATAAAAAGTGAAAAGGAAATATGTTGTTAGGTATAACCACATCGAAAACGTTGGAAATTGACTTATAGTGTGAATGTATTCTGAGAAAAAGACAAAATAAATTTATTTGCTTCCATTGTTTTACGAGCAGCTTCTAGCATGAAACGTAATAAAAGTGGACATATAAAGACGTTTACGTTGCCATCTATTTCAAAATTAAATGCAGATTTTATGTGCATTACATTACTAAAAAGAAATCTTATTCTCTGCTTTCTTCGATAAATTCGTAGGTGTGTTTTAAATTATGACTGTAGGGCCCCTTTTGTTATTTTAAGTAGCCTCCATCACGATCGGGTGAGTTAAAGCATCAACAGAACACAAAATGTTTAGTTAGGAAAGAGGTTTGTATGATCAGAAATCAAGGACTTTGATTAAATTATTGATTAGATGTGTTGTAAAAAAAATCGCTTTAAGGTATCCAAATACGTTCGGAACCTTGATTTTGCAAAAGCGCATAAATGGATAATTTTCATGATATTTAGTGTCATTTAGATTAGAATACATGTATACAATTGTTTTAAGAACATTTTGACAAAAAAAATTATTTAAACAAAATATTTTGGCAAAAAATTAACTTAGAATAAGCTTTTTTCAAAATGTTCTCCTTTTGTGAAAAATGCTTGTATTACAATAATACTTTGCCTGCATATAGCTCAGGCCTCTCTACAGAGGCTCAGCTAGAATTTTTGAAATATATAACTTCGAAGTGGGTTTATCCATATTTTACGACAACAGAGGGGAGAAATTTTAAGAAAAAAAAACGCCTATAATTATTTCAATGGGTTGTAACTCTGAAAATAATATGAATTTTTCAAAAATCATGGTTGAGCCTCTGTAAAGAGGTATGAGCTATATACAGGCAAAATATTATTATAATAGAAGCATTTTTCACAAAAGGAGAACATTTTGAAAAAATATTATTCTAAGTTAGTTTTTTGCCAAAATATTGTATTTAAATAAAAAATTTTGTTAAAATGTCCTTAAAACAATTTTATACATGTAGTCTAATCTAAGTGACACTAAATCTCATGAAAATTATCCATTTATGCGCTTTTTTAAAATCACGGTTCCGAACGCATAATTAACATAATTTGGAAGGTCAACTAGAGATTTTGCTTTTTTTTTATACTGTAATATGATATAAATGTAGAGAAAAATCAACAATGAAAATTAAGTCATGTGCCTTCATTTAATTTTAATCTTATATGAATGATATCGTACTATACA
>BMAV01005778.1:340774-362662 GCA_019973955.1 Trichonephila inaurata madagascariensis | reverse complement strand
TGCCTTCATTTAATTTTAATCTTATATGAATGATATCGTACTATACAACGCAATCAAATTCGGCGGTGAATACAGTAATACCCCGAACTTATGAGATAGGTGGGACTGAGTGATTACCGTGTAAGTCAGGGTGTGATTTTGTATATAAATACGTATAAATTATTTTTATTTGGGGTTGGAGACGAAAGAAAATAATAATTTAGAAGAACAAATGCTTAGTAAAATCTTAGATAAGAAATACAAAATTCCAAACCGTATTTACTTTGATGTAGGTTTCATAAAATAAAATCTAACGCGAAGTAGTCTGCCAGCTCAAAAACTTTTTTTCTCCCGAAAAATTTCCTTTTTGCATGCTAATAATTAGTTTATTCATTGTTTTGTTAAAAAAAGTACGCTGATCGTAGGAGTCTATATTTTCTAAAATTTGTGTGTTGTGTGTGTAACCATTTTCTAATTAAACTGAAGCCTTCTGTCAAATTCCCAACCATCATTCGATCTTCTGCTTGAACTGGGTCTAAAGACTCAAGTTCTTCAATATGCTTCTTGCACATGCATTATTATGAGCTCAACAATTGTCAGCTCCTGATTGTGGGAATCCAGTAGTTCTTGAACGTCATCACTATCCATTTCTAAATTTATTTGCCTAGCAAGATGACAACTTCGATCACCTTACCAATTTCACCAACTTTACCAATTTTTTTCTTAAATAAAGACGAATAGACGACATTTAAAAATCGCCTAATTCCGAGTTCGCGTAAGTCGAGGTATCGCTATATTTCTACTATTTATTAATGTTTAACCCTTACAGGACCATAAAGTTGCTAAGAGTAAATTTTAGTACTGTCCATTTTTGTCTTAGGGCATAAAATATAAATAAAAATCATTAGAGAAATACATAACAATGTGCAGTTTATTTTGTATCAATATGCAGTTTATTTTGTATCAATGTGCAGTTTATTTTGTATCAATGTGCAGTTTATTTTGTATCAATGTGCAGTTTATTTTGTATCAATGTGCAGTTTATTTTGTATCAATGTGCAGTTTTATCAAACATTTGTTTCCATTCGTTCAAATATACTGTATTATTGTGCAAAATAAGCTGAGTAATACAAAACATGATGATGACAAAATACAAAACATGAGTAATTTGCTGAGTAATACAAAACATGAGAAAAAACACTGTAATATATTATTACACAACACAATAAACTAAATTAATTAATATGAATAAGAATACATCCCGTAAGTGCTTTATTCTTGGCATCATATTGATTTGACACAGTTCTTTTTTCACAAAAACATTCTTGTTTACGAATTGCATTCGACATACGTTTTATTTTGGCATTCTTTATAAAAATGCAGATGAGTTCATAATTAAATACGACAACTACCAATTTTAATGTGGGGGAAAATGTTTCCTTTAGTTGGGAAAAGTTTAAGATAAATTCTAACATCTCTTGTATATATAACCTATGTATACACAGTATCGTAAAACAATCCATAGTTTTCATATAGACTTTCAATACAATATTTTAATTTTCTTAAAATTTGTCTTTGGTTTGAAAAAGAAGAAAATTTAACTAATAAATATTTCTAAAAATTAATGGTAGCTAAATCTCTTGGTGTTTTAAGGTATCCGACCACGTTCGAAATCGTGATTTTGCAAAAGCGTATAAATGGATAGTATTTATGCTATTTAGTATCACTTAGATTAGAAAATGTATATAAAACTTTTTTAAGAATAGTATTACAATAAAAAATTATTTAAGTACAATATTTCGGCTAAAAATGAACTTAGAATAAACATTTTTCAAAATGTTCTCCTTTTGTGAAAAATGCTTCCTTTATGATAATATTTTGCCTGTATATAGCTCAGATCAAACCTCTGTACAGAGGCTCAACTAGAATTTTTGAAATAGAAGTGGGTTTATCCATATTTTACGACAACAGAGAGGTGAAATTTGAAGAAAAAAACGCCGATAATTATTTCAATTGGTTGTAACTCTGAAAATAATGTGAATTTTTCAAAAATCATAGTTGAGCTATATACAGGCAAAATATTATTATTATAGAAGCATTTTTCACGAAAGGAGAACATTTTGAAAAAAGTTTATTCTAAGTTAATTTTTAGCCGAAATATATATATTGTATTTAAATAACTTTTTTTTTGCCAAAATGTCCTTAAAACAATTTTATACACGTGTTCTGATCTAAGTGACTCTCAATATCATGAAAATTAACCAATTATGTGCCTTTTTAAAATCACGGTTCCGAACGTAGTCGGATACCTTAAACTGTTATAAGTTTTCGTCATTGTACGGATACTTTTTTGTGTCTATTGTGAAGATTGCATAAAAAAATCATTTTAAAATATTATACAAATATTTCTTTCTTATCGAATTCATGCTCCTCCAAAATCAAAGGATTGTAAAATGTAAATATCAAAAAGTTTTCAAAAACTTTGTTTCTCTTTTCCTTGGTATTTACAGATATTTTTTACTGAATCAACTTTGACAATTTCTTTTATACCTTCTATAATAAAACTTTAGCTGAATTAAATGTAATGAGTCACAGAAATGAGTAACGTCATAGAAAAATCAAAAATCCATAACTCATCTTAAAAGTGTAACTGATTATAAAATAATCAATTACACTTTTAAGAGGAGCTGTAGGTAAACTTTCCTGATTACATCTAGACTGTGATTGACGATTTAAATAAGGAAATGTTTAGGGACGTGGGGTTTGTTATAGAGGGAATAAATCATCATTCTTGAATATCTACATTTTTTGTGCAGATTCATCAAGCTCTTTTCTTTTACATGAAGGGAAAAAATCAGAATTTCAGTTTTCTTGTGACATCTCTAGCAATAAATATTTCTCAATATTAATTTCTCCATTAATTATTTCTATTTTCATAATCAAGTTTTGAATAGAATTACGCTAGAGCAATGCAGTTATTGTAAAATACAGCACTGATTTTTAAAAAGTCACTATTAGAAAATGTATGTACTAGTAAAGCAATATTTCTAGAATTAGTGTTTTTTTTTAAGAAGCTTTTAAATTGTAAAATATCAAAACATTAAAAACGAATGTATATAAAATTCATCCCATTCAATTCAGAATTACTTAATTTTACAATCATTTAAAGAAACACGAATATAGCTCGTGATTGTTTCATACTCCAACTTCAATACCACTGAGTAAATATGGGTAAAAATGCTATTTGACTAATATTTTTTCTCAAGGAATTCTAGGAATATAATATAAAGATCATACCAAAAATAAAACAACATTTTTACTGTAGTAGGCTTAGATATTGGTGTCAGTTGGATACCGTCTATGTAAATCTTGTTATAAAATAAATAATAATATAAATACAAATTCTTAAGTATCCGACTGCGTTCGGAACCGTGATCTTGCAAAAGCGTATAAATGGATAATATTTATGATATTTAGATTATAAAATGTATATAAAATTGTTTTAAGAATAGTATTACAATAAAAAATTATTTAAATACGATATTTTGGCAAAAAATTAACTTAGAATAATTTTTTTTTTCAAAATGTTCTCCTTTTGTGAAAAATGCTTCTATTATAATAATATTTTGCCTGTATATAACTCAGACCTCTCTACAGAGGCTCAACTAGAATTTTTGAAATATATACCTTAGAAGTGGGTTTATCCATATTTTACGACAACAGAGGGGAGTAATTTTAAGAAAAAAAAACGCCGATAATTATTTCAATGGGTTGTAACTCTGAAAATAACGTGAATTTTTTAAAAATCATAGTTGAGCCTCTGTAATGAGGTCTGAGCTATATACAGGCAAAATATTATTATTATAGAAGTATTTTTCACAAAAGGAGAACATTTTGAAAAAAGGTTATTCTAAGTTAATTTTTTGCCGAAATATTGTATTTAAATAATTTTTTTTGTCAAAATGTCCTTAAAACAATTTTATACATGTATTCTAATCTAAGTGACACTAAATATCATGAAAATTATCCATTTATGCGCTTTTTTAAAATCACGGTTCCGAACGTAGTCGGATAACTTAAAAAAATATGCCAATTTTAGATCTTTGAAAAAAAATTGATTAATTATCTTTCTACAGTTCGTGTGAATGTAAAATTGTGCCCCAATGATTTCCCATACACTTTAGTGTGTTTATTGAATACTACGAATATCAAAATATTCCGTTAGTTGGATGATAAGAAATGAAATTACTCAGATATTTTAACTCTCCAGCTACAGAAGCAGAAAAAGGTATGCTATAATAATTTTGACTCTTAAAAATTGAACAGCCCCATTAAACTATTTAACTGTAACTGATCGTGTTTTGTTAAATTGTTACTTTCTACAAATGAGTCTCGGGAACATTTTGAAAAATTGAGGTTTTATTTATTTCACCTATATTTGTGCAAAATTGGCTATCATGTTGAAACGAATTTTTATGCACATTTAAACTAAAAAAAAAGAAAGAATTGAACGCATACTGATGAAAGGGTAGCTTGGGTTCTGATTTCATATATAGTCAGATCCCGCTTTAACAAACCACTATTTAACAAATTTCACGATTTAACGAATTTTTTCTTTTCCGAATTAAAAGAAAGGGAAAAACCCTATTTAACGAAAAATAAACCCCAAATTAATGATTTATTACAACAGCTGAAATTTGTTTTTATTAGTTTAGATTAGAAAATATCGGATTTTTTTTCAAACGACATCCTTTTTGTCCGGAACAGAAAAAGGATTTTTCTTATTAGTAACAAATTTTGATGGCCAAAGGTGCAGAGCGTTATTAGACTTTACAGGTGTACATGAATCTTGAGTGTAACCTATTATGTGAGTTTTGAATAGGACAAGAAACTCCTTTCTTACCTCATCCCACTCCACATCCCTCGGGAATAATTTAAGATTCAAGCGATTATGTTACATTTAATGATGGACTGCCTATCTGTGCAACTGAAGTTCAGGAAACTGTTGATTTATCGGAGCCAATGAATAGCGATTCTGATGCAGAAATTGATAATGAAACTCTTATCAAAACTGCTATATTTTCTAATATCTTACATTGTTTGGAAACTGTGAAAACATATCCTACGCAGCTGGATGTAAATGATGTAATGATGTAAAGGATGTAAATTTCTTCTTTACATAAAGTCGAAAAAAGAACTCTATCGAGTCAAGAATGGAAAGATTTTCAAACATCTATCAATCAGCATTTTAAAATTTCCAATTAACTGGCACCTAATAATTCCCTAATAGTACATTTAGCTGTTAAAGTATCCGACTACTTTTGAAACCATTTTTTTTTTTTTTTTTGAAAAAATGGAGATATGGGGACTTTTGGGGGATTTTTAGATTTATTTAGTATATTTTAAGGAAAACATCGTAAAAATGAAAACAGAAAAAAATTATTATTATTAAAAGGGGAAAAAACTGGTGAAAATGTACAAAAATTACACAAAAGGGCTCGCTCTGTACAAAAATGTTTTGAACAAATTCTCAATTTTTCAATTTTGATGCATTACTTTGTTATTCCTTTTTGAAATGACCTTCAGGATAATAGATATTTTAATTTTTACAAAAACTAGAGCACTCTATTTTAGTGTCTATATGAAATTGCTTAAAAAAAAGTGATTATATTCACATAAAGGACTGTAAATTTTGAACTATAACAGTGATTGATAAAAATCTGAAGGTCAAAACACTTCTACTGTTATACAAAATATTCACAAAAAATTTCAGCAAATTATTTTCAAGACTTTTTGAGCAATCCTGTTCCCGTTTGAGTTTTTCGAAAAAAACACATTTCGAGTAAAACGCATTTTTTAAAGTTTGACATCTTGTGTAAAGTGATGGCATCTCCTTTTATAAAAACACTTGCAGTTTTTGTTCTAATGAATGGAAAGTAAAAATCTTGGTATTTTTATTAAGGCAATAAGATAGTCCATAAAATGAAATCATAAAAAAAAAAATTGTCAAATTTTGAAAAAAATCATGATTTTAGGGTAGTCGGATAACTTAAATAAAATGTTTAAAATTTCTTACTATGGATAGCTTTTATGTAGTTGTGCTTATTGTAGAATTTCCAAAAGGTAAATACAAGAAATCTATGTTTTGTTTGGTCTCCGATGTAACGAATAACCTCGATTTAACGAACAAAATATTCAGCCCCGATGAACTCATTAAATCGGCGTCCGACTGTATATATATATCTTTAAAAATTAATATTATAGTAAAAAATATTACTCAAGATAATTTAGATAAATCTTGTTTTATAACCCATAAAAATAACATTATATTAAAAGCAAATGTTGTATGAAGCTGTAGTATTATAAAGCATGTATAAGGAAACTTTCTCATTTATACCTTGCATCTCATCAACAGACGGTGAAAAATTAATATCACAACCAATTCTCTTCAAACGTCGTGGAATTTAGAGATTTAAGTTAAATATATTCATTGAAGTCATTATCGATTTACTTTCTCCGGCATTCCTATTGTTCCTATTGAAATGGGACTCGAGATTAATGAGAAGAATTTTCGATC
The DNA here is from genome assembly GCA_019973955.1 of Trichonephila inaurata madagascariensis. Lineage (NCBI taxonomy): Eukaryota > Metazoa > Arthropoda > Arachnida > Araneae > Nephilidae > Trichonephila > Trichonephila inaurata. Next base: position 356,106 of record BMAV01005778.1, on the reverse strand, counting down.
TCACTCGAAATTTCATTACAAAAGAATTCACGAAGAATTCTTTGGAGGAATCTTAGGTGGAATGAAGTTAAGATTTGGACGGTAAAGAGATTAGTAATGAATTAATAATTAAAGTTGAGAACACAGAAAATGTACGTATTACTTTATTAACAAAACAAATTGTTATATAGATCAAGAATATTCAATTTTCCCCCTTAGAACAATGTATTGTTATTACATTCAGTAATTTAAAATAAGTTTTGACTGTAAAAATTAGAAATTAGTTCTGTTTCCTCTATCTGGAACTTCAAGTTTGTTGCACACATAGCTTTAGGAAATGAACTACACTATGTAAGTATATGAATATTTACATACAATACGGTTGAATATATATATATATATATATATCTTATATATATATTTGTTTATAAAACTGTTCATAAATCTCGTCCTAGAAGGTTTTTAAGTTTATAAAATAATAGATTATAAATTTTATAAAACGAAGAAGATGGCTCGAAAAAGCTTGATCTCTGAGAAAGTTTTAATTAGTATATTATACTTAAAATAAAATCTAGACATAAGTTTTAGAACATGGTTTGCTGTCATAATATTAGTTGAATACAGTCTTAAGTTGATATTCTAGTGCAGTGATTCCCAGAGTGGTCTATATAGACCCTCAGGGGTCTATGACGACCTCCAAGGGGTCCACGCCAGCGAAAAAATAATTTGGAGGCCCATAAAGTGTAAATGGGGGTCTATAATAGTGGCTCTCATTAAACCAGATCATGACTTTAATTTTTAAAAAAAATCTGATCTAATGAAAACTAGATTTTACCAATTTAACAGATTTATTTTTTAAGTTTAGTGAGGTTAATTTGTGGTTACTAGGTGACAGCATAAATTTTATTCAGATAAGGATCATTTCAGTAATTCTTTCCAGAATTAAATTAAGAAATATAATATATTGAATGTCGTGAATTTTCTCAATTTGTCACAGACAATCTATCAGGACATTTTAACATGCATTCAACATTAAAATGCACTTTACTAAGTTTGAATTGCTTTTTTTTATAGTAATACCACAGTAGACAATGAATTCATATAGTCACACTGAAAAAAAAAATTATATTACAATAGGAACTGGTCAGAATATGACCTAATGATCGTAAAGTTTAGAAACGGATTTCAGCAATTATGTCTTTAAAAAGACATATCTGTTATTTGTCGCAAACTATGGAATATCCTGAGAAAGTTTTTAATTGCTTTTTCTTGTGGAAAGGAGTTTCAGTGAGTTTTCCAATAAAAAAAAATAAAATAAAAAAAAAGAAGAGGTGAGGTGGACAGGACACTTGCTAACAAAGGAGATTTAAGTTTAAACCTGACTAGATTGATATTAAATATTGAAAATTTGTTATTGAAGCATCAGTTTCATCTCTCTCATTAAAAACATTTATTTGTTGTTCAGTTATTTTTTGTAACAGTTGTTTTATATGTATTAAATTAATTAATTTTAATTTTAATTTAATTCATTAAAATGTAGTTCTTCACAGTTTTAAATGCTATACTTCACTACATTAGAAATTTAATTCTTTTAAAGTAAGTAGTGGTACCAGAGAGCTATCAAAAAGATATTTAAGCTGATAAATTTGCAAAAATTCAATATTAGGTGAACTGGGGGTCTACCCGAAACCGAAAAACATGGCAAGGGGTCCATGAGACAAAAAAGTTTGAGAACCTCTGTTCTAGTGTAACATAAATATGAGTTGATACTTTTGAAAAATCTTTTGGCAATACATTCCTAACCTTTTGCATAAATGTTTTTCACGTTTTCTTCGAAGTTTACTATAGATTGTCTCCTTTGTTCCTCATTACAAGTAAAATAACGAGAGAAGTTAACAAACTTAAAAAATTACTCACATTTAATTGATCCGTGAAAATTCTGTGTGAATAAACTAAGATTTAATAGTTCTCAATAAATACACACACATTGAGGTTCTGTATTTAAGATTGTTTTCGGTTAATGTTAAAGAATAGGACCCGAATTTGGAACATTTTTTCAGATATAAAAGAAATGAAAAATTAATATGATATTCTGGCCTCACTATCCTTTAAAGAGCAGTATTTTTTTATCATACTTCCCATTTTTAACCGAGTTTTGATTCATTTTTTCTGGTATAAAATGTGTTTCGCATTTTTTATCCTATACCGTAATGTTAAATGGGCTTTGCCTTCACGTATTAAAACAAAAAAAGAAAGTATTCACGGAATATTCTGAAATTTTTAAAAACACTATATTGTTAACAGAGGTACGAGTTATAATATTGCAAATTTCCATAGAAATTGAGGCATTTTTTCTGTCTGAAAATGTGCTTCGCATTTAGTTCAAGTTCTCGTACTTTTAACGACGACAATCTTAACTTCACAAGTCCCTTTCAAATTTAAAATAAAAAAAAGGCAGTACTTCACTTTAAATTTAGCGAGTTTTCAATATCTTCGTGTTGAAGTTTATAAAATGCAGATCCAGCGCGCACACACATATTTCGTAAAATATAAATAAATCCATTGCCAAAAGCCCCTTTTGTAGTTTTTATGACATCAAAAATTATCCAAATCCAGTCAAACTTTCTAATTCAAAACAGATTGAGGTCAGAGTTAGTTATAAAGTAACATTTTTACCGTTATAAACGTTAAAAGGCTCATAGAAAAGCAATTATATTTTTCGATAAGGGTTAAAATTACGAGAGCAAATATTTCCCCCTCCTTTTTGCGGGTATTATGAATATATTTTTATGTGGTTTATTGAATTAGTTAATCCAATAAACCTCGCAAAATATGAAGGAAAATAAGGAAACAAAATAATCTTATCAGTCTCGACCAAAGAATATTCTTTTTTTCTGTAATCTCTTTAGAGGGGGGATTTTTCAATGTTTCTGAAGGTAATGAATAGACAAACTTTTCTAGTCATTTATTTTCTGTCACGTATAAATAATGAAACATGGATATTGAAACAGAAAAGAAAACTGAATAGACCTAAAAAATTCGTAAAAGATGTAAACCTAGTAATAGAATTCACCAAAGGACTTTTTCGTATAAAAGGAAGGAAAGGATTAGAACTTTTTTTAAAAATAAAAATGGTTGAAATGTCACGAACACGATTTTCCATAAGATGATTTCAAATTGTATAAGAGGATAGAGTTTTTTTTTTATTCATAAATCGTGGAATGCATTTACTTTTCAAAAATTTCTTCCGTTCAATCCATCTGACAGTTCTATATCTTCTAAATTTTCTTCTAAGTTTTTATTTTTATTTTTCTTTATCCCTCAGTGGATTTGTTGATCGAAATCTTTGATCTCATATTTTCAAATTATGACTGAAATCTTTACAATTTTCAACCATTCGATGCGAATAAAAGTTGTGAAGAGAAAATGGCTACACATACAGGGCTTAGAAATAAATATTAAATTCCTTTTAACTATTTACTTCGTGTCTTTTATGAGAGCAGAAAGTTTTGAAATACTTTCTAATAAATTTTAATATCCTTACGCTGATCTCTTGAGATTAATTAAAAGTTATTTTTCTTGTGTAAATAGAAATGTTCACAGAATTTTAAGTGATAAATTAATACATTACTTAGGTTATTTTTTAAGTACTTTTCTTAAATGTGAGCGTTTCACTTGGAAAGTGGAAGGTTTAATTTTTAAATGAATCTATATATATAAAGGAGAAAAATGACTCACTCACTCTCTCATTCATTCACTCACTCACTCATCACGACATCGCCGGAACTATTAGAACTACAGACTTGAAATTTGGTAGGTGTATTCGTTTCACAGAGTAGAGATTCTCTAAGAAAGGGTTTTGCGAAAATTGACCCTTAAGGAGATTGCGACGTGTTAAGTATATATATATATATATATATATATATACCGTTATAGAAAAGTATTCCCCCGTTTCTGAACTATTACACCCTCAGATTTGAAATTTGGTAGACATGTTGATTCGATAGAGTTCCACTACAAAAGAGGCTTTTCAAAAATAGACCCCCCAAGGGGAGTTGCAAGGGGATGTTATAGATAAAAGAGAATTCCGTTTTTGAACTATTAGACCTTCATACTTGAAATTTAGCTTTTTTTTTTCATAGAGTACATATCCAACTCCAACAAGAAAGGGTTTTGCGAAAATTGACACCAAAGGGGGGGAGGCGCAGGAATCCAGTGCCATTATAAATAAATATTCACGTTTTTGAACTATTAGACCTACAGACTTCAAATTTAGCCGTCATGTTCTTGTCACGGAGTAGAAATCTGCTACAAAAGAAATTTTGCGAAAATCTCCTCCCCCCCAGGATGTTTTACGAAAGCGTTTTATATATATAAAAAAAATTCCCCTTTTATAAACTACTTTGAAATCAGGAAAACATATTACTTTTGCAGAGAAGAGATAAGTTAAGATGGGGTTTTCAAAAACCGACCCGCAAGGGTGTTACGTGTGCGTTACAGATAAAAAAAAATCTTTTTTTTCCAACACAATAAGACCTACAGTCTTAAAATTTGGCAAATGTGATCTTTTGTTGAGCAGAAATATGTTAAGAGCCTTTTTTTGTGTGTGTTTGTATGTGTAATTTGTAATTAATTTAAAATTACCATATTAAAAATGTGTCAATAGTATACCATGTATACCAGCGAGTAAATTTATAAAGAATTGTTATCCTGCTTTATAAAGTTTATTTTCTAGTTCCTTGTGAAGATTTCTGTGTTCTGTGTGTGTGTAACGAGTTAATCATTTTTCACTTTACATATTAATTCAGAGGTGGACAATAGTTTTGGCTCGAGGAGTACGTTGTGGATGCGAAGGATTTTAGAGGGCTGCAACTTTTTAAAGTAATTGCTTTCATTAGTTAACTATGCCTCTCAGAAAAGGTATAAATTATACCATAAAAATCAATAAATTTAAGATCAAAAAAGTTAAATGAATATAAGTTAAATAAATTAGTAGTAGTTTCATTTCATTTAGTTACAGTGCTAATTTCATTTCATTTATATCTGCAAGCACATTTAATTTCAAAATCAATATAACGAGACAAGTATGCACTATCATACTTTTCGACAATTTTTTTTTTCAAATCAGGAGTGAGATAGCTTTTTGAAACTGTCATCACAGCCTGTAAAGTAATGTCAATCAACTTGCATCTACATTTACCCTTGTTGGTCTTCATTCAAAATAACTTTTCTTACAAATACATATCTATCCAATTATGGAGAGCACTTTATATTTGTATTCTGCCTGTTTTAGTTGGCCGTTATTTGCCCACCCCTTTACTAATTGATAGTACACTCATGGACAAAAAAATTAGCACACCAAGGAGTCGTCAAAATGAAACGAAATTTTACATACGTAATGACTACTTTGATATAAGTAAATGATTAGGAAATCAAAGAAAAAGGATAATTTATTTCAGAGATAAAGGCACAAGAACAGAGGATTTAATACCCTGTTGAACCCCCTCTATATATCGGGAATGCATGATGCGATACGATTGGGCAATGAGGCATACAACTTTTGTATGATGTCTTGAGATATTTCGTTCCATACTTGTTGTAACCTTGCCTCTAGTTCCTTCAAATTCGTGGGATGCCCAACTCTCCGTCCCAAATAAACCCAGATATGCTCGATTGGAGACAAATCTGGGGATCGGGCAGGCAAAACAAGGGTACTAACAATGCATAGACAGTCTTATGACATCCTTGCTGTGTGAGTCCGAGCATTGTCTTGTTGAAAAATGGCTCCTGGGAGCCGTTACATGAGTGGCAACACATGTGGTTACAGGATGTCAAGGACATACCGCTGGGCTGTCATGATGCTACGGATCAATACTAGGGTGATCGTGTATTGTAGGCAATGACACCCCATGCCATCACACCAGCTGGGGGAGCGGTGTGTCTCTGTAGACCAAAGGCAGGATTAAGACGTTCACCACGGGGTCTCCACACACGAACACGATTGTCATCACTGCTGAGATTGAATCTGGATTCGTCGCTAAAGACGAACTGGTTACATTCTGCTACAGTCCAGTTTCCTCATGCGCAGGACTACTCCAAACGGAGGTGTCAAAGGGTGGGCGTCAAGGGCTGCATACGTAATGGGTGCCGTGATCCCAAGTGCCCTTCAGCCAGGCTCCATCGTATAGTTCGAGAAGACACAGGGGCCTCTAGTAAAGGTTCTACCTGTGCCTTGATGGCGGCCGATTAAGCAGTTAGCTGTAAGCCTGCATTTCTTACGATGTGGTGGTCTTCTCGACGACTGGTCTGTCGAGAGCGTCCCGAGAGTGGTCTTCGTGTAAATGACAACTCTCGAATTCACTGGTCCCAACACCTCCTCACAACACAATCAGAGCGGCCTGATTGACGAGCTACTTGAATAGCTGACCACCCAGCTTTCATCATGGCGATGATTCTCCCCCTCTCAAACTGCGACAGCTGCTCATATTGTCTACGAAAAGGGTGTGATGGCATGTCTATCTCAGCTCTTCCTTTGTAAACGATTCAGCACACTGAAACAAGCTTTGGTTACCTGTTTTATACTCCACGGAGAACGTCGTTAAACGCCCTCTACCGGCTATACGTAATGCGCAATCACGCTGCATTTCTAATCATTTGCATATCTTCTCGACATGTACCTTCATGCCAAGTTTCGTTACGATCCCGCAATTATTTCTTGGTGCTCTAATTTTTTTGTCCATGAGTGTATATAGATTGACACTATCTCTTTTTCGTACATTCATTTCGTACATTGCTTTTTTATATTTAAGATGAGAATCTTGGGAATTTGTTAAATAAAATAATTATCTTACTTCTTTGCGCATCTTGTGTGAGTTTGATGTTTAGGCAAGTTATTTGGAACTACACAAGTATTGGAAATTAAGTATCAGGACCTTTCTGCATTATAATATTGCGTTCACTTGGTTAAGTCATTGCTTCCTTATTTTAAATAATTTTTTATAATTATAGTATCTTTTATAACAATCCATTTTACTGCGCATTATTTTATAAATTTATTTCGAATACCATTTCATACCTCATTTTCTTATATTTTCCACTTGATACTATATAAGCTAATCTTATTTACGATTCATTATAGTGAGTGGGTGATTATTAATGTCACACTATTCAGCTACACGAGGGGCTTTTGGATATGGACCTCGTAATTTTGAATCATGGTCAAGTGACGAGGTAATACCTGAGCTGGCACCCCCTCTCCTAACTTCCATACCACACCAATGAGAGGACGTTTGAACTTCGATAGATTTAATGTGCATCGCCCCCCTACACGGCGGGTGTTCAGCGGTACTAGGCTCGAACTCACACGCCGGCCACGAGACCATTACCTTGACCACTAGGCTACCATGGCCACAATTTGTCATAGTAATTCACAGGTTCTTTCTTAAATGGTATTACAATAACCACCATTAAAAAGTCCGATTCGGTACAGAAATCATTTAAAGAATTGAAATCTAATTAATCTAATTATTGAGTTAATACTCGATATAAAGGATATGTCTTGGTGTATCATCTTGGTTGTAGTATTTTTATGCACGTAAAGGAAAAATCATTATTTTTCTCGAATTTAAAACAATACACAATATATTGGATTAACTTGTATTTTTTTATATTGTTCTCTAATTTCCATTATATTCCTAAATTCATTGTTGTTGTTTGGATATGGTGAAGAAGAGAACTGATGTCCCGAATAGAAATTAAATTTCCATTTTAGTTTTTCTTGACACATCCTACTGAAAATATAGTTCGGATTGAATGTTAAGGAACAAATTTTTGACTCGAATTGATATCGAAATGATTGATGTTCATAAAATGGGGTTACAGAACTAAAATCAATAATGATTTAGAAGAAGAGTGAACAAAATCATTTCATCAGGATTAACCTTGTTTAAACAAAAGATTATTTCCTCTGTTTATGAAGAAACATAAGGATAACGTCAAGTGTTTATCGAAGTGGTAAAATCTTGAATGTACTTAAATTTTTTTTATTGTTTTTAATGAGATATTATGGATCTTCCGAAATATTTAATGTATGATTGCATTAATTTTAATTCAACTGAAATGGTTTGAGCAGAAACAATTTTTTTAAGATTAATCTGTGGAGTAAAAAATCTATACACATGCAGATGTAGGGAATTTGGCTTTTTTTTTTTTTTTTGTAGTACTTAGGAAATTCAGTAGTTCAGTAGGTCCACCGTCCCCTCAAGATTAAAAAGAATATTTTAAAGTTATTTCTGTTGCATTTCTATAGAAACTTAACAAATTAATTTGTGTGTTATAGGGAAGGAAAATAAGAAAAGTCAAAATAAAATTTCACAAAATATCGAGTCACTTATTCATTATTTTCATTTAGTGGTTCAGTTAGTCGTTTATAGCAATCCATATTTGCTATAAAGCACTGAATTTTTTCTAATACATATTAATATTGAATAAAATACGATTTACTTCTTATTTAATTATGTTTCGATAATTACCGATTATCGCAACCGAATTGGTGACATTATATAAAAAGAAACACATGGTTGCCAATTCAGCATGTACGATAGATGCGAAATCGGGGTTGCCAACTTGGCGAGTTATCTTGAACGTTGGCATTGTTGTAATGGTACGTAAGAACCGATGTTTCAAACAAAATCAGTTAGAAGATATAAAAAGTAATTTTTCTTTCTATTAATAAAATAAAAATAAATGGTAAAAAATAATAATTTTTTGTTTTGTTTTTAAAAAAAAACATTTCAATATTTGAAAAGCTTATACAATAATATTTTTTTGCTAAAATATAATCAGATATTGCTAAAGGAAAAATAGACTTTTATTTAAACAATATTTGTGGGAAAAGAGAAAAAAATATGATACCTTGAGAATATAAAATATAAAAAAAAAAAAAAAAATTATGTCAATTCATTTAAACATTTCTCTATTGACATTTCTTACAACTTATGACTGGGCAATCTCACAACGTCGATTAACTTTCTCATTACTTAGAGCAGAATGTGTTAAAAAAAACATTTCATTATTAGACATTAATTAACATGGTACTAATTTAAATCATCTGTCCCCTTTAAGAAGGTATCTTGCCGAAATAGCTAAATAATACACAAAATCACATCATGAGTTTGTGGTTAGTAAAAATCCATATTTATTTGTTCATGGTCGTAAAATTTTTGACTTACTTTTTTTAATCTTGAGAAAAAATTTTTCTCTGTGTAAGTTTTTGAACTCTTAAGAATTTCTCTTTAGAAGTCTTAGCAATTTTTAACCTTTTTTGTAAGATAACGGAAAATTTTTCATCATAACATTTTGCGAACAAAAAATTGAACCCAAAACAGGTGAACTGTAAATTGGTTGTTGCTGGCAGAGCTTTTTTCACGACTATTGCGTCATAAGGAACGTAGCAGTCAAAAAAATTAAAGGTCACATTCACAATAGCCGGTTTGAACTTGTCATTCCGCTGTTTCTCGTGGTTAGAAGAAATGTGCGATTTCTTGAATATTTTTTTAGAATTAATTTGAGATTTTTTGCTAATAAAAGTGATAATGAGTGGAAAAAAGGTTCGTTTTTTGTGTTTCTGTTATTTTCTGTGCAATTTATATCGAATACCCCAAACAATCTTCCCAAAACCATGTAACAGAAATTTACATCACTATGCAGTTGTTTCATTTCTAATGTATAACTAATATGATTTACTGTATGCTGTTTTTGTTGAGAAACCTAGAAGAGCGAGACATTGAAGAATACTTGAACTAGTTAGAAGGTGGTTGACTATCAGAAGATGGCCTTAATTACGAAAACTCTGATGACGAGTACCGCGATGCAAATGGGAAATTAAAATAATAATAATAATAATAATAGCTTTTTTAAAATTATCATCAGGAATAAAAATGATACAAAGATATATTGTTTTTTTATTTATTTTGTACTGAGCTTAACATGTAAGTTTGCATGATGATGGGTTCCATCATATTATTCTTTAATTATTTTACACAGAATGATTCGCTACTAGACCGACAAACTTGCAGGGTGTGTAGGAGGTACAGAGAAGATTTGGAATCACATAGGAATGCAGGTTCGCAAATGCCGTAGTTACGAGCTATGGGGAAAAGAAGCAGAGAAAAAGAATAGAAACAGAAACACATTTATGGGACATAAAACAATTTACTGAAAGGTTGTACTGCAGCGTGTGTTCAAAATTACGACCAAAAGGCATCTGGCTGGCCTGACAGAGGAGCTGAATGGAATTCCTTACGTTCTCGAAGATTCCAGGCATGTCACTTATCCTCCCTGCAGCTACAGATATTCGAGCGATGAGATCTTCAACTGTGTGAAGGAACAGGCTTCTCGTACTGCAAATTCTTTACATGACCAAATCCAAACTCACGTCGTTTTCTGTTCTCACTTGCAAAGGTCATGTAATGTGAAAAACACCTGTTCGGGTAACTTTCCTGGTTCAACCGTCCGGTGGCGTACCCATTATAATCCACATCTGCATACAGGATCAACATGTCGACCAGTTCTTCGTTTGAATATGAGTTCATACTACTACCTCGGGAAACAGATCGCAAATGACGACTTTCAGTAGAATCTGTTTTCACGAAACCTTCCATTTAGCGCCATCTACCACAAGACTACCCAGAGGAATATTTGAGAAAGTAAGGAATTCCACCTAATGCTGCTGTCAGGCTTGATGTGTAGCCGCGGTAGCTGAGTGGTATAGGTATCGGATCGTGGCTGGCTTTGTCACGAGTTCGAGTCCAGTGCCACTAAAGACCCGCCGTGTAGGGCAGGGATGCACGCTAAATCTGTCGAAAGCTGAATCGTCCTTCCGTTGGTGTGGTAGTTAGGAGAGGGGGAGCAGCTCAGGTGTCGTTCACGTCACTTGACCATGGTTCAAAATTACGTGGTCCATCTCCAAAAGTTCTCGTGCAGCTGAACAGTTTGACGTTAATATTCACTCACTCACAATACCATACTACAATGAACAGCAAATATAAGGAATTCTATTGAATTTTCGAAATTTGTAATCACAATCAATGTTTCAAATTTATACGATTTAATTGTGAGTTGTTGTTGTAGATTTGAATCAACATACGTTTCTGAGCAAATGTTTTCTATTATGAACATAACAAAATCAAAATGTCATCCAAAATAAAGTGAACTGATTAACAATAAAATCTAAGTTTGTACTTTGTTTCATTTATTATGTTACTTTTAAATTTCCAGCACTTAGACTTGCATTCAAAATGTGCTATTTGCGTAAAAATTACATAATAAGCCTATAAGTAACATTTTCCAACAGTGGCCGCAGTAGCCTATTTTTCAAGGTATCGGATCGTGGCTGGCATATCACGAGTTCGCGCCCAGTGCCACTAAACACCCACCGTGTAGGGGAGCGATGCACGTTAAATCTGTCGAGAGTTCAAACGTGTTTGTGTGGTGTGGTAATTAGGAGAGGGGTGTCGTCCTCGTCACTTGACCATGGTTCAAATTTACGAGGTCCGTCGTCAAAAGCCCTCGTGTAGCTGAACAGCGCAACGTTAATATTCACTCACTCACTCGTCAGGCTTGATGTAGGTCTCATATCTCCAGCGCATTAAAGGTAGAGCTTTAGGGAAAATATTGTGTGTGTCACACATACTTCCCCAAAAGTTGCCACGACGCATGCAACAAAGTGTTTGGTTTTGTCAAAGGGAGTCTCGTACACTAATGATTTGACGTACCCCAAAAAGAAGCAATTAAGACAAGTAAGATCTGGCGATCGTGTGTGCCAATGCTCTAGACCACCAATGCTTTGTTTTACGTTGCACACCATCTATCGTGTACACCAGCCAAAACCCTTCCCAGCATTTTTGCTGTACTAAGAATAATAAACATGTTTTCTCCTATTCTTGTCCTGTCTTTCTTGGTCGTCCCTACCGAGCCAGGAAAGCGTTCTATGTGATTTCTCATCGTCCAGATCAGAGATTCCCAACCTTTTTTGTCCCTGGCTATGTTTTTCGCCTTTGGGTAGACCCTTTCTTACCTATTATTAAATTTTTGTACTTTTATAAACTTAAATATCTTTTTGACAGCTCATATAGAGTTATTTGCATTAAAAGATTTAAATTTTCAACTTTTGTGAAATATAGCGTTTAAAATTTGAGAAACGTATTAATTAATTTTAAATTAAAACTTAAAAATTCATAAAAAGTAACTGTGCAACAAAAAAAAAAGATTTTATAATGGGAGGGATGAATCTAACACTTCAATAAATCAAATTTTCACATTTGGCATCAATCTTGTCGAGTTAAACCGTAAATCTCCTTTGCTCTATAATTCAGGATGTATGTACAACAGGTATGTCTTTTTAACGCCAGAGTTGTTGTCATCCGTTTCTAAACTTTACTTTAAGATCTTCATTAGAGCCTATTTCAATCAATTCCTCCTGAAATATGACATTTATTTTCTTCAATGTGACCATATCATCGGCCTAATTATCAGACTGCGTAACTCCACTGGTGTAACTGATTTGATATAGGAGTGCAACGCGCCAAGCAGCGGTTGTTATCGGGTTACACGAAATCCAAGATGACGGCATAGCGTTTCCCTATTGTTTTGTCTACGCAATGCCTCAGTGCACACTCCGTTTTTAATTTATTCCTTCGATCAGTGTAATCACTATTTTTTTTATTTCATAATAAAACTAGATTTCGAAGGGAGAGGTGGTGGCTGGATGTTGACATAAAATAAATACAACAGAAAGTAATATTAATGTATTACACTTCCCCAAATATAAATTATTTACACTATTTTAAGCGTTCATTACACAAAATTTGTAACAATATCGCACGATAAAAATATCAAAGTAAACCATATTGTAATATTATCGCCTATCTTGGTGAACATAAACAACAACTTGACGTCTAGCCCTACTGTATCAAATTAGCTTCCCAGATGGAGTTACGCAGTCTGATAATTATACCGACGATATGATTCATTGCTTCCTGTGGTATTACCATAATCACAAAGCCTTCTCAAACCTAATTTCAAAATCTGAATAAGGTGCACTTAAATGTTGAACGTGGGTTAAAACGTCATCTTCCTGGCGGATTATCTATGACAGAATGAGAAACTGGAAAATTCACGACATTTTATTCTGGTAAAAAAAAAACAACTGAAATGATGGTTCTTGTTTTAATAAAATATATGCTTGCTTTATTGAAATATAACTGCTAATTGGCCTCGTTAAATTTAGTAAATAAATCTGTTAAATAGGTAAAATCTGGTTTCCACTTGATTACATTTTCTTTTAAAATTAAAGTCACGATCTGGTTTAATGAAAGCCACTATCGTAGACCATATCGTAGACACCTCATGTAACCCCAAATTATTTTTTTACTCACGTAAACCCCTTGCAGGTCGTCATGGACCCCTAGGGCTCTATACAGACCACTTTGAGAATCACTGATTTAGATGCTTTGGATCCCCCTCCCTCTTTTGTGCTTTTTTTTTTTTGTTGCTGTTGTTCGGTCATCAAACAAATATTCTATGCTATTTAATTTTATTTTTCATTTTGAATATTTGTATTGGTTTTTTAAATGTTTTGCTTATGCATTTCGTATTTGGATTTCTTTTGTACAAAAATAGTGATGTAGTATTGTACTAAAACTATGATGTAGAAAATGTATGTATATTAAAATTTCTATAATTTTTATCTACCCATCTTGGGAGTGGTATTTCTTTATAAGCAAATTATGTTTAAATATCCTTTTTGTTACTTGTTGAGTTATTCGTATAAGGCAGAGGTTCCCAAACTATTTTGTCTCATAGACCACTTGCTATGTTTTTTCGGCTTTGTATAGACCACTACTTACAAAATAGCGAATTTTTTTTAAATGTATCAATTTAAGTGTCCTTTTGACAGCTGGTCTACAGCTACTTACTTTAAAATATTTAAATTTCAAATTGTAGTGAATTATTGCGCTAAAACTTAAAGAACGTGTGTTAATTAAAATTTAATTGATATACAAAAAATAATTGTTAAATAAAACAACTGAGCAGCAAACAAATGCTTTTAATGGGAGGGATGAATCTAGTGCATCAATAACAAATTTTCAACATACACTCATGAACAAAAAAATTAACACACCAAGAAATAATTGCGGAATCGTAAAGAAACTTGGCATGACGGTACACGTCGGAGAGATATGTAAATGATTAGAAATACAGCGTGATTGCGCATTACGTATAGCCGGTAGAGGGCGTTTAACGTCGTTCTTCGTGAAGTATAAAACAGGTAACCAAATAACCAAAGCTTGTTTGAGTGTGCTGAATCATCTACAAAGGAAGAGCTGAGGTAGACATGCCATTACGCCGTTTTCGAAGACAATATGAGCAGCTGTCGCAGTTTGAGAGGGAGAGAATCATCGGCATGATGGAAGCTGGGTGGTCAGTTAGGCGAGTAGCTCGTCAATTAGGCCACTCGGATTGTGTTGTGAGGAGGTGTTGGGACCAGTGGATTTGAGATGTCCTTTACACGAAGACCAGGCTCAGAACGCTCTCGACGGACCAATCGTCGAGAAGACCGCCACATCGTAAGAAATGCACGCGTACAGCCAACTGCTTCATCGGTCGCCATCCAGGCACAGGTAGCACCTACACTAGGGACCTCTGTGTCTTCTCGAACCATACGAAGGCGCCTGGCTAAAGGACATTTGGGATCACAGCGCCCATTACGTATGCTGCCCTTGACGTCTACTCATCGACGCCTCCTTTTGTAGTGGTGCCGCGCACGAGGAAACCGGACTGTAGCGAAAATGGAACCAGGGCATCTTTAGCGACGAATCCAGATTCAATCTCAGCAGTGATGACAATCGTGTTCGTGTGTGGAGACCCCGTGGTGAACGCCTCAATCCTGTCTTTGCTTTACAGCGACACACCACTCCCACAGCTGGCGTGATGGCTTGGGATGCCATTGCCTACAATACGCGGTCACCCCTAGTATTGATCCGTGGCACCATGACAGCCCAGCGGTATGTCCATGACATCCTGCAACCACATGTGTTGCCACTCATGCAACGGCTCCCAGAAGCCATTTTTCAACAAGACAATGCTCGGCCTCAGACGGCAAAAGTGTCACAAGACTGTCTCCGCACTTTTACTACCCTTCTTTGGCCTGCCCGATCCACAGATTTGTCTCCAATCGAGCATATCTTGGATCATTTGGGACGGCTAGCTGGGCATCCCACGAGTTTGAACGAACTAGAGGCAAGGTTACAGCAAATATTGAACGAAATGTCTGAAGATATCATACAGAACTT